>JZKD02S0151669.1:0-19075 GCA_000966675.3 Picea glauca | reverse complement strand
TGAATTTCTATTTGAAGTTATGAGGAAGTTTGGATTCGATTCACGCCTTATAAGCTGGATAAAAGCATGCATTGGATCTCCTTGGATCGCCCCCCTGGTGAATGGGAAGGTAACTTCATTCTTCAAGGCCTCCAGGGTCTAAGGCAAGGCTTCCCTCTGTCGCCACTGCTCTACATAATTCAAGCTTTAGTTCTCAGCTATCAATTGGAAAACTCCCAAATTAATAAAGATCTACATGGTCTAAGAGTAGCACAAGGGGTGAAAGACATCAACCATGCACAATTTGTGGATGATACCCTGCTGCTGGGAGGAGAAAGCCCAATCACAACAAAAAAATTCAAGGAATATCTGGACGCCTATGCAGCAGCCTCTGGCTGCGAAATAAATCAGACCAAAAGTAACATTTATGGCTGGAACATCACCCCAAATAAAATGTTGAGAATAACAAGAGTTCTATGGATGGAGGGGCACACAAACTGGGAGGCCTTTAAGTACCTGGGAGTTCCAATCTTTAAGTCTTCCCCAAGAGCTTCCCACCGGAGCCATCTTGCAGAAAAACTCAAGAATAAATTCACTTCTTGGGGGGGAAACTGGCTAAACTTAGTAGGGAAGATAGTCCTGATAAAGGCTGTAGTCTCTAGTCTCCCCATCTATCAATGCTCGCTACTGTTAGCACCAGCCACAGTCATCCAAAAAATTGAGACTTTTCAGAGACGATTCTTGTGGGAAGGAGGAAGGCAGGAAAAGAAAAAGTTGCACCTGATTAGCTGGGAAAAAACCACAAAACCCCTCATGGAAGGAGGTCTTAGTTTTAAAAATACAAGGATCCAAAATCTGGCCTTAGGGGCCAAGCTTCTCTAGAAAATGATCACTGGAAAAACCACTTGGAGTAAGCGCACTCTCTGGAGGAAATACTTTCGAGGGTCTCGGGACAGAAGCTTAGAGCTCCCATGCAAGGAGTTGAAAATCTCCCCTATCTTCGCGCTATGCAAAAAGGCGCTCCCTCACTTCACCCCTCATCTCACCTGGGTGCCGAAAAATGGTAGGAAAATAAGAATATGGATAGACTCAATAATGGGCGACCCACCGCTAGATCAGTGCCAGGAACTACAAGGCCTCAAAAGCTGGATGGACAGTCAAAACATCTTAACACTCTCAGACATTTCAGTATGGGGAGAAGAAAGGCCCCACCTATGGCAAGGGTGGGCTGCCCCAAATAGACCAGCTATTCTAGACAGTCAATGGGATGTTCTTAAGAAGTGTCTTCAAGGGAAATCCCCTCTAAAAAATATAAGTAAAGATGAAAGAGGATGGGGAAGGAGCGCTCGGGCTTACACCACAGCAGAGGGTTACCATATCTTCAACTTCGTCCCCACTGCTATGCCAAATCCGGCTCTTTGGAAAGCAGTCTGGAATCTTCGTTCCCTCCCAAAAATTGACCTCTTCATTTGGACCCTGGCGTACAAGAGTATCCTAACAGGGGAGAACCTCAGACGAAGGGGTTGGGAAGGCCCCTTTAGATGCCCTGTCTACCTCCATGAGGAAGAAACAACTGACCATCTTCTCCTAAACTGCAGCTATTGAAAAGAAGTCTGGATGAAGGTTACAGGATCCCAACCAACAATCAATTTCCCACCTAATGTAATAGGTCTACTCCTCCAATGGGAATCCTTGTTCCCCTTTGCTGACCAGAAAATAAACCAAACTCTTTGGATATGGGGATTACTACCAAAGTTTTTCCTATGGAATCTCTGGTTAGAGAGGAATCACAAAATCTTCAAAGAAAGTCATTTGAGTGAAGTCAGAATTGCCACTAAAATTCAAGCTATGATGGGGGAATCAACTGCTCATCTATGCTCCACAGTAAAGCTACACAAGTTGGACGAAGAACAGGGGAGTTGGATAGCCCAGTTCAATATACCAGGATTAGAAAGCAAAAAGAGAAGTGATCCAATCCAAGAAAGCTGGGAGATCAGAAAAAGCGGGAATAAATTTGCAAAATGGAAAAGTGATATTAAAACGCCTATCCTTTTCTTTGATGGGGCCTCGAAAGGAAACCCAGGCCAGGATGGAGGAGGGGGCATCATCGAAAATCCCAAAGAGGACATAATAACGCAATTTTCTATTGGACTCGGTATAGAGTCCAATAACAGAGCTGAGGCATTGGCTCTCTGGCAAGGTCTGCACCAGGCAATTAAACTCAGAACCCAGGACTTGACAATCATAGGCGATTCCAGAATAATAATAYAGGCCATGATCAAACACTYCACAACTCAAAGCACTAAKCTCAACAATCTCCTTGATAAAATTCGCCTCCTCTTAAGGAATTTGAACTCCTATCAATTCTTTCACGTGTTAAGGGACCTCAACCGAATGGCTGATAAGGAAGCCAACAAAGGCGTGTTATTGGAGGCTGGGGTGTTGTCAGTAAATGGAATCATGAATAATGTGGATATCCCATGAACCCATGCCGTCCTCTTGCACTCTTCCAATTGCTAGATCATGAACCAATCCCTTAAAGTTTGGGGGGAAGGAAACGTCCGGAGAGCTCCTGCCAGAAATTGCAAATGTCTGAAATTTACTAGAAAGGATTCCAAAATGCAGGAGAGAAGTAACATATGCTGAAACAGTGCTGGAACACAGGGTTGTAACTCACGCTGAAACACAATGCTGGAACAGATGCTGAAACACAGTGCTGGAACAGTTGTCGAAACTCAGTGCTGGAACAAATGCTGAAACACAGTGCTGTAATGGAGATGGAACACAGATGCTGAAACACAGATGCTGGAACACAGGTGCTGGAACACAAATGCTAGAACACAGATGCTGGAACACAGATGCTGAAACACAGTGCTGAAACAGAGCTGAAAAAGATGCTGAAACACAGTGCTGTAACAGAACTGGAACACAGTGCTGAAACAGAGCTGGAACACAGATCCTGAAACACAGATGTTGGAACACAGATGCTGGAACACAGATGCTAAATCACAGTGCTGAAACAGAGTTGGATCTTATGCTGAATCACAGTGTTGTAATAGCTGAAACACAGTGCTGTTACATATGTTGGAACACAGTGCAGGAACAATTGCTGAAACACAGTGTTGTTACATATGCTGAAACACAGCACTGGAACAGTTGCTGGAACACAGTGCTGGAAATTATGCTGAAACAACGCTAGATCTTATGCTGAAACAATGTTGCATCACATTTTGTATTTTGATCTGTACTTGGGGCATTTTGTAACTGAATCTGTGGCTTTGCCACCCCTCTAATATAAACTATAACCGTTTTCGTCAAAAAAAAAAAAAAAATCAGAAATTTGGGTTTGGATTAATACCCATAATTAATTGCCTCTTTGGGCTCCTCTTAGACTCTCATATACATTCCTCTCTCTTGTGGATAAATAATCCCCCTTCTCTATATATATTCCCAATAACTAGTATAACATTATATTTATTAAAATCAAAATAACAATTCACATATTACATCATTTGGCCATAGCCTTATTCATATATACATTATTCATAAATTAAAATGAGGATTATAGTTGGGATGTTACAATGGCCCCATTGCGAGTGATCATCTATAGACCCAAAGGGTTTACTTTTACTTCCCACACAATTTATCAGTGCTTTCAACTTCCCTTTCTATTTCATATTTAGATTACCCTTATAGATTGTAATATAAATTTAGCTTATGTAAATAGGGTGTGATGGAAGTGGGGTGATATGAGAGTTGATTATATATTCGGGAAAATTTAGTATTTTTTATCCGCATGGGTATACTTTTTGAAGGCCATCATATGATCATTATATGTGTGTGGAGTGGATGGAACTTAGAGTTAGTTGTCAAAAGGAGCCATTGGCTAGAATTTATCCAATATTGTGAAAACATGTAAAATTAGAATGTGATTCATCCCATGGTTATATGTATAACACAGTCAATTATGACTAGGTATATATTTTTCCATTTCATAACTTGAAGGTTCATCGAGACTAGAAAAAGGTTTATTCTCCCTAGGTTACCACAGTTTGTTCATACCCTGTAAATCCCCATGAATTGTGTAGGATAAGATTCCCATTTTTTGTTTCTTAGAAGGTAATATCAAAGGGGAAGCTTCTTTCTCCATTGTTCCATCACATGAAATATCTCTACTATGTTTCAGATATGTACAAAGACAATGGGATTGATGAAAGTAACAACAAAATTTCTTGGTGGGAATGAACCCTGGATATATAAAAAGAATAAAAAACACAAAAAATAAAAAAGACTACACAAAATAATTCTAAAATAAATGTAAACCTTTAAAGAAAAAAAAAGGCAAAGAAACATATTGTGTATAGGAATACATCACCATTGGTGATAAAGAAAAATGCATTTTGAGGATTTGACCATTTACCGGGAGCTCCTCAATCTACCCTTCCAAGGATTTAAGTCTGAAACTTCTAGAACCCATATTTTCATAGATATTATATGAGCCAAGCCATAATTTATGAAACTTAGTATATTTCCCTTTAAATTCATTGGCGTCATCCTACTTAAGAACTAGGTCTCCCACTTGGAAGTCTTTTCTACTGACAAAGCATTTATCGAACCAACGTTTTACCAACTCTTGATGATGATCTAGTTTTTTTTTGGCTTTCTCCCTTTCTTATTCTAACTTGAGCAGATTATATAACTTATGTTGCATGACATGGAAGGTTTCCTCTTGAACAGATTGGAATAATTGTAGGCAGTGTAATAAAATACGAGAAGGAAAAATAACTTCCTATCCATTTACCAAAATGAAAGGAGAGTTCCCCAAGGATGTTGTTGGCCCTTGACCAAGTTTCTTGGAAACATTGGTCATGTTTGACCATTTTTGAGACTTCGACGTGATGGTCAAAGATGGAGCACCTAGGCGGAGAAGAGATCGCAAGATATCACTCATTTTGTGGGCTTGTGGACCCAACAAAGGGTTATAGGGTTTATGTAATGGGTATGGGATGTCGACCCATGGGGTTACCCATCTTTAGGACCTTTTGTAATGTATAAATAAGAAGTATCTAAGCGATGTAAGAAGTAGTGTTATCTATGTGCACAATATGCCTGGTATGTTTGTCTTAGTGCAAGATATTGGAAGTTGCTTTTTGCAATCTGGTTGTGTAAAGTAAGGCTTTGTGCTATCAAGGAGTTGGCTCTGTGCCTTGACCTAATTTTGAGGAAGGTGGATCTAGTGCACTGTGCACATATCACCTGTCAACTGTGTAGTTGGGATCTATGGCTTTGTGCACAAGATCAAACAAATTTAAGAAGATCAAAGACTAATAAATTAGAAGAAGAAGTTGGAGGATGTAGCCCCACACTGGGGTGAACCACATATACCCTGTGTCTTGATATTCTTTGTGTGATGTTTCTTATGTGATTATTTTCTTAGTTATGTTGATTTTATGTATAATGAATGCATCTGATGTTGTATCTTAGTGCTTAATGATGTGAATGAATGCTAGATCTGAGCTAATGCTATGTACTAAGTCATGGAAAGTACTCGATCTGTATTGTTACTGTGTTGATCTGTAATAAGGGTTTAATCTACGATGTGAATAAGACTCAAGAAATAATGCATGTTGTTGGCTAAGTTCTTTGTTAAGTATTGTAATCACATATCTATGTCCTAGCTTGGTTGTAGACACTTGAATCCTGCAACCCCCCCTACCTCTACCTTGGGTGAGATTTCATCTACTTCACAGGTGTTTCCAAAAGGGCCCGTATTTAGGGTTTTGTTGGTGCATTGTTGAAGCGTTGAACCGTGGGTCTACACCTGTGCCAAAAAATGGCTTTGTTGCCAGGACCTAAAACTGTGATTGTTGGGAACCGAAGAAAATAAATCTCTGTGTGTAGATCTGTTGTTGTAGTGCGCAGTATTCTACCTGACTTGTGAAGTTCTGTGCTAAGAAAGAAACTCGATCTGCAATAATGAGGTAAGATCTTAAAGCTTTATGCTCTGGTAAAGGTAAAATAAGTGGAATTTTTTTATTTGAAAGTATGAATCTAGGTATGTTTAATAGATCTTGTATTAATCTAAAAACTAGGGCACAGTTAGAATAAAGAGTTGATCTGAATAAATTTGATAGAAATAGAGAAAGATATGTTATTCCCATGAATAGAAATAATTTTTGGACTAATAAGTGTATATAGGAACCTAGAAAGAATTTTTGCAGAATGTAGGTCCAACAATGTGATCCCAATGCGCAGTATAGGAAAGGTTGGGGATCGTTTAAAAGAAAGAGAGGATTGACACTGTTTTATAATTGCAGAAGATCAGGACATCTTGCTAAAGAATGCCCTGGTATAGGGCCTCTTTGTCTTTGTTGTAAAGATATTGGTCATGAGGTTGAGGATTTCCCAAGGATGATTGCTAAAGTTGAAAAGATGAACATGAGACAAGAAAACTATAAATAAGGTCAAGAAACTAAGGGTATGTTAAAGAATCATACAGAAAAAGAGTCAGAGACTATGTTAAAACAGTTAAAAGAAGAAAGGGATGATCACAGAGACATCAGTTTACCAGAGATCCTGAAAGAAAAAAAGTGCATAGTTACAAGAATAGAAGACTTCGACATAGACTGTGTATTGGATGAAGAAACACGTGTGAATATTATGCCAGAAAGCACTTGGGAAATTTTGGGAAAGCCTGTTATGATACCTTCATTGGGAAGGATAGTCTTGTTTAAAGGAAATATGATAAACCTATGTGGAAGAGTTACTAATATACCTATGCTTGCTCACAAAACGTCAACATAAGAGGATTTTGAAGTTATTAGGTATGTTGAGAACAATGCCCCTTTTCCACTTTTATTAGGAAAGACTTGGATTGAGAAGGATCAGATCAAAAGGAAATCATAGGAGGAAGCCATAGAAAAGAAAAGGAAAGAACTAAGGGATTTCATAGCTCAAAGAATAGATCAACTGATAGAAGAATGAGAAGTTAATTCAAAGCATCAGAATAGAAGAGAGGTAGATGTCAACTTGGAAAGAGTGCAAGAAGGATTGAAGGACCTATCCATGCAATAAGAAAGTATGTCCCCCCAGGACCTAGTAAGAAAAGTGGTATTATATCTGAACCCCTTGAAAGAACATCAACAACGTGAAGTCACTACGCTAAGAAAAAATAATAATGGAAAGAGGAATCCAGAGACTCAGATCACAAGAAAGAAGGCAAGGAAGCTCAGTAAGAAGAAAGACAAGTTAGAAAAACTATGGGAAATTCTAGAAAATACTTCGCAGGAGGAAAATTTGTAGAAATCGAACTTTGCCAGAATAGCAGAACCACGTAGAATGATACTTCACCACAACGAAGCTATATGACCGTTGGAGGTTTCCCGACCGTTAGACTAATTCTATAGAATGACTAGAAGCACAATTATTGTTGGAAAGATCACCATTACACCATTGAGATTGCACCATAACGTATGGATTTGTATTGATTAAGGCATTCATACCCATTGGAGGAACCCATTACAATGTTGCTTATTTAACCCATCAGACGTTGGGTTGGGACGACTTTTGCAAACCGTGATATCTGAGCTTGCAAAGAATCCATTGTATCACATTTTTATTTATAGAACTTGTGATCCATATGATTACCTCATTTGTCTGTTCTCCTACCCGAGTTATTTGATTACGAGTGTGCATGTCAGACGAACGTAGCGCAGTAGAGAAGTCTGTGGAGGAACTACTTGTAGAACTCATGACTGAGAGATTCATGTATGTGGGAATACAAGCATCATCGACTGGTCGATTGCAAGCATCCCCATCGATTGGATGATATTTTGAATGCACTACTGAGAAGCGAAGAAAGAGCCACGACGATCTGGCTAACATGAAGTAGATCCTGTCAGTCTTGCTAGACTACATCCCGCATTTAGCTAGCACAGTTAACCTCAAAAACATCCCTCGAGATTTTGATCACACATTGATCACTGCGTACCTCTCGAAGGGGATATGCACAGTTGGACCCTAGTTAGGACATATTCCAGATCTAAAGAACGACTTCAACCTAGGAGACCAGAAGAAATATGCGATGCTCACGCCACATCGGTACATGATGAAGACAAATTGGAAGAAGAAACGCATAGTCTCCCTGTCGTGGATAAAGGATCTCATGCAATCGATAATCTTGAATGTAATGAATATACCTCACTTCGACTGACATAAGGAGGTTAACGCTTGCATTAAAATCCTCCTATCATGCTATCATGGAGGCTATCTATGGATTGGCAGGCACGTCACTCTAGATCCAGTGCTGATCCACCTCATCATAGGACTGAGCATGTAGGGACCAAACCCTCAACAGTTCTACCCAGGGAAGGCTTCAGATCTCTCCCTGGTGAAACACATAAATGAAGACTATGGATATGTAGAGAAGGGAAAGTGAGGCTACAAGGTAGCCTCCATCCAGGATGGCGTAGTGTGCCTAGCTTGTCAACTTATAGCTGGTAAGCTCTTTAGAAAGAACCGTCCAATGCAAGTCAATAGATTTGTAGTAGATTTCGCAGGGAAGTGCGTCGAAGGAATGAAAATGAGCTGGGTGAGCTACCTCATCAACGAGTTGGAGAAGGACTGCCACAAAGCGCAAGATCAGGGATATGAGTTTCATTTTAGTTGGATACTGATATTGATCGCCTTTGTCACTTGGCAGATGTCGAAAGGAGAGACATTCCCAGAAGTTGAGCCATCAGAACCATTGGTCGCAAGATTCTCCACCTTGTGGTACACGAATGATATGGTGAAGCAATGACAATTGAACACAGTGTTCCATGCTTACTACCTATAGCTGAAGCACACCATTGAATGATCCGAAATTGGATCCAGAAGCCTGATAAGGCTTGAAAAATGCTCAAAAATGAAAGTGCTCAGAATGTGACGAAACCTGTGCCATTGCGTTCATCTCATCTTCCTAATTCTGGTGGTATATTTACTTCGTCAAATGGAGTCCGTATGGAGAAGATATCGCGTTCTGTCCGAAAAGTCAAACAAGCAAAAAAGGGGATGACTGTACAGTCCGTACAGTCCATGTGTCATGACCGTACAACTGACGTGGCAGGTCCGTACATCTGACATGGCGGCTTCAGAAGGTGACACATGGCAGATCGTACGGAGGACACGTGGCATCACCAGGACGCGACACGTGTCAGGTGGATTTGACATTTTCGGCGTACGATTGGACCAGTATGAAGGTGACACATGTCACCACTGACAGGGTGACACGTGGCAGGCTGACAGGGTGTACGACAGGCTGACGTGGCATATGACTGGGCAGTACGACAGGTAGACGTGTCAGATGACGTGGCGGAAGACGTGGGCCAATCACAGACCGACACGTGGCATGTTCTGATTGGTTTTTAAAGCGCCACGTGGCCCAGTCACGGGCTGCCAAGTGGTGCTGTATTATTGGGTGTTGGTTTGTATATGTAAAATATTGGTTTTTTCGTCGCCGGGGGTCGAACCCGCGACCTCCCAGGCAGTGAATGGTTTGGTAAGTCGGGCTAACCGAAAGTCCGGCGGGTGTTTCTTGTTATACAAACGAATGGTTTTATTTTTAAATTAAAACAGGGTTAAAAGCCGCCGGGAATAGGGTTGGGGCTTAGCCCCAGCCCTCGACATAACCATGTGACTATGCAATAGAACCTGGAGCGCGGGTCTGATGCCACAACCGCGAATATTGGCGCGGGGGTTAAGTTTGTTGGCTCGTGGCCATATGTTTACCCCATAAAACCCGGGGCTCTACCACCAAAAAGCGCAGGAAGTTACCACTCGTTAGCCACGGGTCCTATCCTTTTGCCACATGACCGGAGCTATTCGACGAGGGAACCGGGCGGGGTTAGACTGTTAGCCCCGTGGCCATATGGCGCGCCACGAGACCAGGGCTATAGCACGAATAGGGGCCAGCGCTATGGCGCGTGGCCATATAGCGTCCCATGTGACCTATCAAAGGGGGCCGCGCCCAAGATTTGGGGGCTTAAGGCCCAATAACAATATAAAGTGGGTTTTTATATAAACAAAATTGGTTTTTATTAATAACTATGCCTATTTTTAATAGATTTCTTCCATTTTTGGGGGATATTGGGCATTTTTGGAGGCCAGATTCTTGGAGGAAGTTGGGGATGTGAAACCAACTCCAAGGATATATAAACCAGGCCTGTTTGAGGCCAATGAACAGTCATTCAAAGCAGAGTTATGCTGAAGGAAAGCCAAGCCAAAGTCAGTTTGATGCAGGGAAGCCTTTGAGGTGGAAACGTTGTTGGATCGTTTCTGGGAGCTTGGAGCATCAGTTTTGCATGCCGTTTCTTTCACAGGGTTCTAGAGATCTGGGAGAACAAGACCAGATCAGTCTTGTAGCCTTTTGGCATTTATGAGATGTAATTTTGAGCACTTGAGAAGAAATAAAGAAGCCTCCCCCACAGGAAAAAGGCCCGGAGACGTAGGCAAACATTGTGCCGAACTCCGTTATCAACCTGCGTTCTTATGGTTTGTTGTTTATTATTATTTTTAGATCTGCATATGTGTATTTGACTGATATAATCCTCTTCTTTCCTCATTCTTTCATTAAATTCTCAAATGGTTAATTTATACATGCAAGTTTAAAACTCAACCATAATAATTCAAAATATCCTACGGATCATTGAAGCATTCCCATGAATGACCCCGAATACTTTGCATCAGTACAGGACGCTAGTGAAGTTCCACATAGATCAACACTTTATATACATCACTGCGCACAGGGATGAAAGCAAGGAGGAGCTGCAATCCTACTATAAGTTGACTGATGAAGACATGGAAGAGATCACGAAGGAATGGACAACAGAGTTCCTTGTACTAGTCAAATATATATAAATATTCGACCCCGACATCATCGAAAGTCCATTGGTCACTTGGGTCAAACATGATGGACAAAAGAGAAAGAAGAGAAAGGAGGATGTCGAGAACATAGAAAATGATGAGGAGGACAATGCATCAATGGAAAGTGGGCCTAAATTGCTCACAGGAGGAGGATGAGGAAATGAAGTGAGCCAAGAAGAAGGAAGCGAAGAGGGAGAGAAGAAATAAAAAGGCAAAGTGACACCACCAAAGGACCCCTTACTGCGGCCGAAACATCGAAGAAACAAAAGTTTTCTCCGCAGAAACCCTCACCACGGAAGAAGACCCGAACCAATAAGCCTTAGTCAAAGAATGTTCTCATAGTGGACGATGTCGATCTCATCATCGCAACCATAGAGGATGCTTCAGAGAATATCCTACAGAGACATGAAGCAAAGAAAGAAACATTGTATGAAAGAATAGAGAAGGAGCTCAAGGATATACAACAAGATATCAATTCGAGCCACGCAGTACCTACTACGCCTTCTTCAACGAAAATTGCAGAATTGGGGGATGAACCCACCCAATTACGAATATTAGCATATGCAATAGAGGATTGACTTTGTCAAGTCCAAGAAGAAAAGGAGTAGGCCATAGAGGCCTTGAAGCAAGAAAAGGAGGAGGTCTTAGAGAAAATTCAAGTTACACATCAGGATAAAGATGAAATCAGGGCGAATTTTGAGTAGAACAAAGTGAAGATACAGGAAGAAAAATACCAACTGCTTGCAGAGAAGATTGTGATCAAAGAGGTAGTAACTAAACCACTTCACTCTCTGTCGGGCTTGGCATAGGAGGAAGAAGATTCAAACTAGATACAAGTGGGGAAGCTCGCTAAGGCCATTCAACAGCTTCAAGCAAGGGTAATGTATCTAGAGATCCAAGCAGTGTCGAGCACTCTGGAAGAAGTACACAACCAAAGGGAGGAACATGCTAGGAACGCAGTAGAAAGAATCATAACACTTGACTCAGAGCGTAAGAAACTGAGTGATCGAAGTGTGCAGAGCTATGAGCGCCTTGCAAAAGATTCGAAGATGAGGAAATTATAAGCACAACTCCAGGAGGCGAAACAATAGGCATCCACCATGCAAGCACAAATGAAGATGATTATTGTAGTCAAGAAGATGAAAAGATCACAGGAAAAGTGTGCAGTCTAGTAGCAGATTACTTCTATCCAGAGAAAGGTCATGGAGGTGACACAGAGACTCTAGCCGGTGAAGGACGAAGCCTGCACGTGTTTTGAAGGGATCGAAGGCCAAGGCTTGTAGCTAGACCAATTGGTTGTGACAGTGGAACAACTCCTGGAAGGGCCTGTTACAGAGAAAGTGACTCAGGAGTTCACCAAGCAAGAAGCTCTGTCGAAGCAATAAGTCGAGGAATCTTGAGCTAATCTCAAGGCCTTTGAAGCAGTGTTGCCCAGATTTGAGTGACTTGAGATGAGTCACAGGTGAGTGTTGGGGGCCTATTGGCCCTTGACCAAGTTTCATGTAAACATTGGTTGTGTTTGACCATTTTTGGGAATTTGACAGGCTGGTCAAAGATGGAGCACCCAGGCGGAGTAGATATCGCGAGATGTCACTCATTTTGTGGGCTTGTGGACCCAACAAAGGGTTCTAGGGTTTATGTAATGGGTATGGGATGTCAGCCCATCAGGTTACCATGTTTAGGCCCTTTTGTAATGTATAAATAAGAAGTATCTAAGCGATGTAAGAAGTAGTGTTAGCTATGTGCATAGTATGTTTGGAATGTTTGGCTTAGTGCAAGAGATTGGAAGTTGATTTTTGCAATCTAGATGTGTAAAGTAAGGCTTTGTGCTATCAAGGAGTTGGCTCTGTGCCTTGACCTGATTTTGAGGAAGCTGGATCTAGTGCACTGTGTGAAGATCACTTGTCCACTACAGAGTTGGGCTATGTGGCTTTGTGCATAGGAGTAGACAATTGTAAGGAGATTGAATACTATTAAAGAAGAAGAAGAAGTTGGTGGACGTAGCCCCACACTGGGGTGAACCACGTATATACCGTGTCTTGATATGCTTTGTGTGATGTTGCTTATGTGATTATTTTCCTAGTGTTGTTGATGTTATGTATAATTAATGCATCTGATGTTGTAGCTTATTTATTAATGATGTGAATGAATGCTATATCTGAGCTAATTCTATGTGCTAAGTGATGGAAAGTATTCAATCTGTATTTTTACTACATTTATTTATAATAAGGGTTTAATATGCGATGTGAATAAGTCTCAAGAACTAATGCATGTTGTTGGATAAGTTCTCTGTTAAGTATTGTAATCACATATATGTGTCCCAACTTGGTTGTAGACACTTGATTCCTACAACCACCCTTGCCTCTACCTCGGGTGAGACTTCATCTTCTTCGTAGGTGTTGCTGAAAGGGTCAATAGTTAGGGTTTTGTTGGTGCGTTGTTGAAGAGTTGAACTCTGGGTCTGCCCCTATGCCAACATATGCTTTAGGTGTCACCATGTTATCTCATAGGGAATTTGGTAGAGTTATATGCCAATTTCTCTAATGGTCAATTACACTCTTTACAAGAATTCTACTTATATATTTTTTTGTTGATTCTACTAAACCAATTCCTTGGGGGTAATAATTTTCCTTATACTTTATTTTGATATTATATTATAGAGCATATTCATTTTATTTCAATGAAGAAAATTTATTTTCATTATCAAACACTATATATTGAGGAACACCAAACCTAGTAACTATATGTAATTCAAGGAAAGAAATCACTTGGTTTTCATTCACCACCTTAAGAGTTGTTACTCCAATCTAGTGTGTAATAATGGTTTTTATTCATAATGTATTTGTGAAGTTGAGATCAGTTGGGATTAATTTCCCCAATTATATCTAGACCACATTGTTGAAATGGGATATAAATTGAAACATGTTGCAGAAGAAGTGCATGTTTCTTCTCCCTTCCAGCTGATTTTTGGCACACTTCACATCTCCTAGAATACGCATGGGAATCCTTGAACATAGTAGGCCAATAATATCCTACTCTGATAATTTTGTGTGTTGTGGTGTCTCCTCCAAAATTTCCTCCAGCAAGACTGTCATGTAGTTCTTGTAAAACCCTAAATGCATCATATTTTTCTAGACACATTAATAGGATTTTTTCATAATTATTTCTAAAATGGATCCCATTGAGAAGTTTGTATTGAGAATATTTGAGTTTGAGGGATATTCTCTTTCTCAGTTCCAAGTATTATGGAGAATTACCATGAGTTACGTAATATTTCAACTCATAGTGCCAGGAGTCACTGGGAACAAGGATATAGTGGACTTCTTTCTCAATCAAAGTTTCTTCCTTATAAATTTCCTCTTCATCACTCTAGTTCCATTTAGATTATGCTAAAATATTACAAAGTACTTACCTCTTTACAATCTTAGGATTCTTGATTTCTAGATCATACTCTTGGAGAGATGTCATGCAATTAGATATTTTTTCCCCAAGATCCTTCTCTACTAATAGGTTCCCGAATGAAGTGTAAGGTACTAATATTTTGGTTCTAGAATTTAATAAGTAGGGTATAAAGTGTTCTATTTCTTTGAATGCCACATTTTTTTTTTATCCACTTTAGGGTAATCAATATCGTCTCCTTGTAGTATATAACTCATAAAATAATTTGGGAACTCATCCCCTTCATCATTATTCTGTGTGAGAACCATTGCAAATGCAACATCATAGGAAAATGTATAAAGGATGGAATTTTTGAAGAAGTCGGGTATTAATAATGTTGGAGTCTTTGTTGTTTCCTCTCTAATCATAATGAAATATTCCTTTTCCTTGGTACCGCTTTTGAACTCAACATTTTTATAATATTGAAGTGGTTTGGAAGTTTCAAAAAATCCTAGAACGAATCCGTGAACAAATTTTATGTTATTTATGGAGATGTTCCATGATGTTAATTGAACTATGTTGAGGGAACCCAGGGGATAAGACCTAGAGAGAGTCTTAAAACCATACTGATTAACAAAAAAAAATATGCAAAATTTTGGGTAAGTTTTTTTCTCTCTCTCTTATAAAACTCTCGACCCTCAAACAATACCATAACCAATACCAAGACATTCAATGAAAAGAGCCATGTGTCCACGAGTGATTCATAAAATTTGATTAAAGTTTGAAAAGGGGAGAATAGAAGAAATACAATATAGACATGTGAGGTACCTTTAAGGTGAAGCTCATAGCCTATGGAAAAAATAACGTGCTGAGAAATTAAGAATTCAACAGTGGTAATAGTTATACCAGATCATTAAACCATGCATCAAACATTAAAAAATTTCATATATTCAAATCCATGGAGGCACCCTCTGCACATCATTAAATACATGAAAAAATGACATGAATTGGTCATACATTCATAGGAAATAACTTTAGTATCATAAGCTAAAAAACAAATAGTAACCCTATACATATCATAAAACTTGTTGATCGAGATTTTATTACTAGGGATCTGATACAAGAAGCCATGAAGTGAGAGGGATGGATTTTATAATAGTACATACACAAAATAATCACAGACTAAAGCATAACGTAGGGGATGAATATCTTACATCTTACAGCCTTGAAAATTGGTATGTGTATGAGGGGATCTTTGATCAAACAACTCAAGTATAAGATGCTCTTAAATTCCCCAAAGTGTTGACCCTAAAAATGAGCTCCTTCTATTGATTTATAATTTCTTTTGCTGGAGAGGAAACTGATCAGTTGAACCAATACTTCTTCTTAATCATTGATTGTATCTTGTCAGAATATTGATATTGTGTTTGGTTTTATAACCATTCCCAACTTTCCAATTGATTTTACCATATTTTAATGGGAAGAAACTAATTTCTACCACTAGGCGAGCCTTCATGATATTGTTGTTGAGTGTGTTCTCCTCATCAAATTGATCCTTGGCTTGATTTCTTTTGGGTGGCTCAATTGATTCCCATCATTGCATCATGAGCCTTTTACCTCAGTTGCTAAGATGATATGCTAAACATTTCCTTCTAGCTGAAAGTGCTTAGTAAGATCAGGTACAATGGACCAACTCATTGTATATTCTACTTTAGGCTTCTCCAATGTACTAATGGTATTGGCCAATACTCTTTAGGGTGGACGCTCGAATTCCCCTTTTCCTTCAAAATCACACTAATGATATGAGAGAAGGACATTATTTTCATAATGAAACAAAGGGAACACCATTCCAATATATGTATCTATAATGTTTCATAATCCACTCCTGAGAAGAGGGTTAACATAGGTGGTTCATCATCTGAAACACTTGTCATCCGAGTAACTCACCTTTAGAACCCAAATCACTCACATATTGGTGGATCGTGATCAATCTAGATTTCTCTTATAAGAACCTGACACATGTTTGAGTAGGTATCTAATAAGAGGCAATAATTTGCTACGCTTGATCAAATTTAGGAAAATATTGGGCTCATGTGAATGCACATGTTGAGATGATGATTATTGACACCTATTAGGATACATGCATGGGTATGATGATGGGTGAAGCATGTAAAATGTTATGCTATATATCATGTTGCATGTCACATGTCATACCCCACCACAATACAATTCCCTCATACATAAAAGAGGGTTTCCATCTAGGGAAAAAATCCCTAAAATAGCTTCTATTGTCATATCTATGAACTTATAATGCATGGTCCATATTGACTATGAAATTACAATATTTTACAAGGCAATTTTTCCAAAACATTCTCTTCGGACGCATGGAACTTGAACCCCTACCAGGGGAGGGCTCTAAAATTTCTTTCCACCCACCCCCTAGATCCCCATAATGAGAGATGCGGGGGGGAATCCACTTCACACCCCCTCATCAAGAAATGGGATCCAAACATGGTTGAAACAAGACTTATGATTCAAGAAGATAATCAGGCTCCACAACCAACAATCTCTCACTTGGAGACTCATCACAAAAGCTCCACTATTGTTGTACGTGCTAGACTATGATCCACCTTAGACCTATAAAATTTCTCATTTTCACCTTCAAGCTTGAAGTCCAACTAAAACTAAGAAGGATTTCAATTTCTCCCTCATTAATGCCTTTGTTAACAAGTATGCATGATTTTGGCTAATATGTACCTTTTCCAACTTCAATGGCCATCTTTGAAGACGGATCATATGAAATGATACTTGACTAGTGTAACATCCAGTTCCACTGATCGCTTTTCATACCACTGACTTATTCTTTGAGGACACTTGCGAGCAAGTGATCCGGTTAAAACATGGTACATTATGATTATCTGTTTTGGTTTATGGGTTTATGCTATGATTGAGTATTGAAATTTGATATGTTATTAATATTTATGTATAACATTGACATGTATTATGATGATTTTGCTGAGTGTGTAGGAAACATGACATGATGAGGATGTTGATGGAATTGATAGAATTCCTTGGACTCTGGATTGAGTTAGCGAGTGGACTATTGGCTTTGATTATGAGTACGTGTGTTTATTACACATGTTAGTGGATGCAAGAATGGTGATTCTTACTAATATGACTCACATATGGAGTAAAGGGGTCATACACAAATATCATATAGATGAGGGAGAGGTGTGGCAACGTCCCTATCATAACCTACTAGCACTCTCGTCGCGACTTGAACTAAAGGTTAACGACTACCTTGTTCCTGAGAGGTTCACGATGTCATGAGGGAAGACTGAGACAACTTCTCACAAGGATTTCTGAGGGGTGTGCAATAAGACATATTCCTTGTTCCTCAATAATCCATTAGTCTCACACAAGGTTGGCAAGTGGATTAATGACTCCAAGCGTAAGACACCTTCCAAACTAAGTCATTTAACGAGTGACACCCTTGGAGCACGGAGGTGCATCTTGAAGGGAACGTCGCATGAATAAATTAATGAGTTAATACAGATCTAGAAGATCTTAAAAAATAAAACAATTACTTAAAACTCAGAAAAAAGAATGTAAATTTATATAATTTTATATTAAATTATGAAAGGGAACATAATAAAAACCCAAGTCTAAATGTTTATGCCTAAACAAGTTGTAGAAATGAGTTAAGGGAAATTTAGAATAACAAAAACTAGTGAAGGAAGAATATGAATAAAATGAAGACATGTGCAGACTGTCTGTACGAAACTAATAAAAAGATTTATAATAAAGATAAATTATTTTCATGAAAGAATGGGTAAATCAACATAAAGTTAGAATCGACTAAGATAAATATTTTTATAAAATAAAAGTAGCTAAATATTTTTATAAAATAAAGGTGAGAAAGAAGGAAAGACACTCTATTATTGGATGATTGAAATGTTGTCAAATTGTTTTGTAACTAAGTTTACTTGTGTGAGTTGAGTTGCAATCTTTGTAAAGAGGTGGAAGCCTCTCCTTTAGAGGGTAAGCTTGAGATATATTTTGGATCTGAATTTGTGTGTGTGACCTCTTTGTGGCTGAAGGGGCTAAGGGGAAAGAAGAGTACCCCTAGAATTGACTAAATATGAGAGAATTTGTTTGATTAGTAGGGAAAAAAATTATCAGCCTTGGTAATGATATTATGTGTACATTTATTTTATTTGATTTCATATTAAAATTCTGTATACCAATTATGTATGTGAACACGATCTTGTTGACATATTATTTCTGGTCATTTATATATAATTATATGTATATTTTATTGTTGGAGAAGTGAATATAATTATCATGTTTGCAATTGATTCTACGACTCCCTGTATAAAAATATGTTCAGTATTGTCTGCGTTGAATGGCGTCTTTGACTATACGCTGAATTTTTATTGATATAAATATAGGACAAATTCTCATTGATGAAATCTAAATCCCTGAAGATTTCAGTTTAAGATCCTGAACTAAAATTGAAATTGGTAGTAATTCTACATCTCCACATTTTCAAGATTGGCATTAACGCTATTGAGTAATTGAGAGTGGCATTGGTTAAATCATGCATTCAATTTAAAATCTATCTATATATATATATATAAGCACGAAGGTCACATGGTTTGAAACCTGCATATACATTTTCTTTAACTGATTAATAGAATCGGAGAATATTGTCATAGAATCGGAGAATATTGTCATTGTTTAGTGTTTCTAAATCCCAATAGATCTAGATATAATAGATACGATACAACGATCCTTAAAAATAATATGTTAAACT
>JZKD02S0151658.1:10553-23560 GCA_000966675.3 Picea glauca | reverse complement strand
CACGGCCACCCCATGGCCTATCATAGTGAGACACTATCCGATATTGTCCGTAATTACCCTACTTACGACAAAGAAATATACTCCATTATGAAAGCATGTCACCAGTGGAGACATTCCATTCTTGGGAAGGAGAGAATCATCCACACTGATCATAAGCCACTGCAGTTCATGTAGACACAGGGAAAAATGAAGAATGACCGCCATCACAAGTGGTCCACATACTTGCAGCAAATCCACCTCAACATTAAGTATAAAACAATAAGCACCAATCGTGTCATTGATTGCCTCAGCAGGCCGCCAGTCACAGCACTCACCACGGTGCTAGAATCTTTCATCCATGAGACATCGGGATGGCCCCAACTCTATGAGGCAGACCCTGACTTCGCCACCACCTACCAAATGTTGGGTGCTAATGCAGTTGTCAATAATTTCAATCTTCAGGATGGGTTGTTATGTCGTTTGGGCCATATCTGTGTTCCATCAAGTGAGCGAGCGAAGTTGATCTGGGAATCCCACTATAGTTGGGTGGTAGGACACTTTGGTGTTGAAAAGATAGTGGAGATGCTACAAAAACATTTCTATTGGCCGAAACTTTGATAGGAGGTAGGCAAGTATATCATGTCCTGCACTACCTGCGCTATTGCCAAACCGACCACTAAGAAACAGGGCCTGTACACCCCTCTTCCTACTCCTGATAGGCCATGGGAATCCATCTCAATGGACTACATGTCGGGCCTTCCATCCACCAAGCGGGGAAATGACTTTGTTTTTGTGGTTGTTGATCGTGTTTCTAAGATGGCGATTATGGTTGCCTGCAAGAAGAGCATCACAGCAGAGGCCACTGACAAGCTCTTCTTTGAACGAGTTTGGGTACATTTTGAAATCCCACAAACCATTGTATCATATCGAGATAGTCGATTTCTCAGCACATTCTGGTCGATCCTCTGGTCACTGCTAGACACCAAGCTCACCAAATCCATGGCCCTCCACCCCCAAATAGATGGTTAAACTGAGGTTGTAAATCAAATGATTGTGCATATCCTTCGTATGTATAATTCAAAGAACCCTCGCACATGGGATGAGAGCCTTCCCTATGTCCAACATAGCTACAACCGAGCCTTGCATAACTCAACCGGCCACAGCCCCTTTCAAGTGGGGTTGGGATTCCAACCATTGGGTCCCATAGATGTTGCACTTCCCCTTGTGGTCACTTCGACTGACTTATCTCCTGCTCCAACTGAAGCTGACAAAGACACCTAGTTCATTGAGTGGATCCAGCACATCCGTTAATAGGTTCAAGATATCCTACAGAGTCCAATGACAAGTACAAACAGCGCCATGATCAACATCGGGTGCCGCATAAGTTTCAGGTGGGCGACAAATTTTGGTTGCACTTGCAGAAAGAACGCCTTACAGGACCCCATCGAAAGCTTCGCCCACTCCATTATGGATTTTACACTATCACCAAGGCTGTGGGGGATAATTCTTTTGAGCTCAACATTCCTCCTTTCCTCAACGTGGATCTCCTTCGCCCTTATTTCCCACCATTATTGGACACCTCAGAAGTAGCAGAACAACTGACACCAACAGAGCTTAACCCAGACTGCATACAATAGGCATCCAATAATTATATTGTGGACATACAGATCAAGGGAACTCGACAACAAAGGATCCAGCTTTATCGAGTCGTCGAAGCAGGGAAGCTCCTGCACCAAGGCAAGTGGCTCACCCAGGGCCAAATTCAGTAGAAATTTCCTCATCTAATGGGGGACCTCAACGTAATGGAGACCATTTATTCCTAAGGAGGGAGGATTGATCCACATGGATATCGGTTTCCACCCACCTTTTCCAACTGGCTCAAAACAACTTTCTGACATTTTTGGCAATTTAGTATTTTTAGCAGTTTTTACATCCGGGGCCATTTTGAGGACCTAAATGAAGGTTTTTCAGTATCGAGCTCCTCAATGATATTTGAAGGCATGAATGAGCCCCCAAAATGAATCTTCTCGATGATACCTTTCCAACGGGCTATCACAAGCCTAAAACGGAGATCGTATGCAAAAGTTATGACCCCAGGAAGTTGATGTACTAGCTTACCCAAACGGGGCCCACATGACTTTTGGCGCTTCATCTCCTAGGGTTAGGTTTTTGGATGTCTAGGGGTTTTGGAATTCTTTCTTATTGTAAAAAGGCCTTCAGATCCTCGTTGTAACTTTCTCCTTGCGAATGCACGTTTCCATCACATCTCTTCTCAGAGATAAGCCGCCACCATTCCAGCAAGCTTGTTTTCGTTGCATTTTACAATTTCAGCTTATTTCGTTATTGAATAGAAAACTAGTTTTATTGTATCTCTATTATTTTGTGTTAAGAACCTGTTAATAATATGTATTCATTTCGTTCTTCTCATAAAATCCATATCAAAATCATGTGAACAAGACAAAGAAGTGGCCAACATGGGCCTAAGAATGGGATACTCCTCGTCTGTTGGTGAGGGAACAAGATCAGGATCGGTGGAAGAGTCAATAACAACTCGATACACAATCTTTGCTGCCGATAATGGCATGGCAATTCCATCATGCAATTGACCTTCACAAGACGAAGTCGAGGAAGGTAGGGCCATGAATCACTAAAATAATAAGTATGGAAAGAAATGGACCTCCCAGTCGAAACAGGCCTACTGGACATGGCATAAACATGATGACTCGGTGTCATGAAGTCAAAAGTACCGATAAGGGAAGAGTACATTCTGACACCGATATTCTCATTTTCCATCTGAGAATCATCGATCACGGGGATCGATGGTCCAACAGATGCATTAGGACTAGATCATGCAAAGGATAACTGATCGATCGTCACAATCCTCTCTTCATGAGGAAAACAAAGAGTACGAAAGACAAATAACATGACGACAATCATAGCATAGGTCCAATTGCATCCTATTAACAAGTTATAATAAAGAGGTCCATCAACTACCTCTAGCACCACCTCTACCATCTTCCCACCTAACTGGATAGGAAAGGTAGGAAGAATACCATGAGGGTGGAAGGAATGACCATCAAAAGAAATCAACATTTTCGATGATTTGGAAAGGGTCATAGAATAGAGAGCTTTCCAAAAGATCAGGGACATCAAACACGTAGCAGCACCTTCATCAACAACCACACATTTGATGGTATAATTTAAGTACTCCACATGGATTTGGAAAGACCAATGCTAGGGAAAGAAAGGCTTCACATCTTTGACGTCAAACTTGATAATGTTTGAGCCACTGGGATCTAGAGATCCTAAAGAAGATAGTAAGGAATTCTTTTGTGAAGGACATGTCTGGAGTACCTCCAAATCTGACATCGTACAAGGAATTTGACCCAGACCCTCAACAATAGAGTAGTTTTGGGAGGCTCTAGCATTCAGATTTTGGGTAGAGTGCTTGAGTACTCCTTTCAGAATACAAGGTGGTGGCTATGATTTTTCAATCTGTAAAGTCATCTCTTAAGGAGGAGGAGGATATTCTAGACCATAAATATCTTGTGAACATTTATAATCTCAAGATAGAGTGGCTACATTAACTTTTTCATCAATCATTTTGATACATAAATGGTCATTGTCTTCCAACTACTAGTTTTGGATCCCACCAGCTGCATTTCCAGAGTTTGAGGAGCTTGAGGACATGTCCTAATTTTCTGGGAATGGATTTGTCAGCATGGTGGGTGATTGAGATAATAGCCTCGCAGCTTCTACAAGTTTGGGGAATAAATGGGTAACATGATCATATGTGCAAAGCTTACAGGGAAAATTCACCTTACGATTTTCTCATTTTCCCTCTCAAGCATTATTACCCATCTTCTCATTATTACCGTTGTTTTTAGTTTTATTACTATTCTTCCCACCCTTACGATTATTACGTTCTTTCTTCTTATTCCCACCTAGTTGTTGGTTACCATTTGGGTTGGCCGACGATTGCACAAAGTGTACATTCGTCAACTAAGTGGGGTTGGAAGACACAGACGAAGTTGGTCCTCCTGCAAACTATTTTAGAGACAACTCTTTCATCTAGCTTGTCACTAGGCCTACGGAATTTACATTGGTGGTACCTACAATGTTGTCGACATGACGTTCGGGATTTTTTCTCGGGTCGTAATTTGACTGCGATATGTCTAGAAGAAGGTGATATAACATCCTAGACTGAGCATATATCAAATCTAACTGCTGGGCTCTAAAGATCTCTTCTTCCTCATTGGTAACCTCAGAAGTAGCAACGTCCTTCGAGATAGGAACGTGAAAATACTTAAGGAATGATTCTAAGAGAAAATTTGGGGGTATAGGTGCATTAATCAACCTCTTTTGTCTACGCCATTCCTGGATATGGTCCTAGATATGAGTAGCGGTATCCTGGTGTAAAGTTGACAACAATTCTAGGCCAGCATCATAACTAATGGGCAATTGGAAGTGGTTAAGGAAGACCAAAACCAACTAAATAAAAGTTCCATATCCCCCCCTGGGTATCTCAATATACCATTTCGCAGCAACTCTGATGAGGGTGCGTTGAAATAATCTTAATTGAATAGAATCGTCATTAAGGGAATTTTATGAGAACCAAAGGTGAAATGTAGTGACGTGATCACGAGGATCCTCTATATTCTTCCCTTCGAACTTCAGGATGTCCGAAGGAATCTTAGTGGGGACAGGGGGCCATGTAGGAACATGACTCATTAGGTCATTCATTAACTTAGACAAATATGACATATTAATCTTGGCCAGAAAAGGAAGACAGGGTTGTGGCATCTGGCCCGAAGCTCCCATGAAATATTGTGCTTGAGGAACAATGGGCCATCCAAGGTTCTAGTAAACACCATGGCCTTGTTCGGAATTAGAAGGCCCTCCTCTGCGTTGATTAATAAAAGGTTGGTTGGGCATCATTCTAGTAGGAATGTTCTATTGAGGGTTATAGAAATTTTCCCCATCTAGATTGGATCCGGGTTGGGGGTTTCCCAAAGCGTGAGACTAACCTTCTCCAGGTGGGAATCCAGAGGATAGAGGTAGATTTTCCATGCCAAATGTATTGGCTGAAATCTACACTAAGGAGGTAGGGTTTAGGATGAAACTTGAGATGAAGCTTGTCTGCCAAGTTGGTTGCTCCATCCAGAAGTAGGAGGGTTGGACTTGGGGTTAAAAACATGAATTCCTTCCATATTAGGAGTTGTTTGAGGGATCTGAGAACCACCAAATGAAAAAGGAGTGTATGGAGGTGTACTTCCCCCAATCCCAATGCTAACATTAGGGCCAACAGTTGGGATGGATTTCAAAAAATTCGAAGTGAAGTTGGGAATACCATAAGAAAAAGGACTAGAAGCCATAGGGATGGAATGAACACTATAGCCTGATGAGTTCCCAAGAGACCCAAAAGGACTCTAGGTGGTAGCTTGATCATTTACTATAGGCCGAGCCATAGTTATGGCAGGTGCCTCCGACACTACAACCATTGAGGTTGTAGGAGTCGAAGGGGTGCTATTAACTATAGTGGGTATGGGAGTTGAAGGGATCCCAGTATTCTAAAGAGAAGGTTCAGTACTCATCATTGTAGAATCATAATTATGAATGGTGTATGTGTGTGTACCACATATAATAACTCTACACCTTTGGAAAAGAATCAAAATCCGATGGTAACTGTAACAAGCGATGGGATCGACGAGGAGGCTGGTCAGACTCCACGATGACTCAAGACTCTAAATATACAAAATATATCCTGAGGCCTACTAGTAATCAAAGAGAACACCAAAAGTAAAACGAAAAATATACATACAAATGGGGTAAAGTGGTTGATAGTGGTCTCCCTCCCTAAAGAAGGTATGTCTCACCCAAGAGGGGCCTGAGACTCCTTGCTAAAGATCTGAGGTAATATAATCAGTTATAAGGGCCCTCATGGGCTTAAAAACAAGTCAGTCAAATCCACCCACCGCATGGAGAGGTAATCCTCCATAAAGGTTGTGTGTTGTTCGATCCTTATCTGACCCAGAATACCTGAAGAATAACCCCTGCAAGTAACCTATGAGACACCTAAGTCAAGAAACTAATAAACCACTGTATAACCGATGCACAAGTGAGCAGTCGTAGGTCAAGTCCAGTGTATGGGAAGGGTAGCAAAGCCTGAAACCTTGAATGTACCACCTCTCACAGAGGTAATGGCACTACCAAGATCCCCAGATATGGATATATCCCCATAAATATCGCTGACGCTAGGAAGGTATTGTTGGGATATCTCTTCAACTAACTTTGTACGACCTCGTGATTAACTCTAGTGTGAGTGGAGCCTCCTGATCTTACCAATTATACAATGGATTTCTCCACTCCCTTTATCAGACACATATGTTGATTTAATTTCCTTGGAGAAGTTTACTCACAAAATTATATTCCAAGGAACTAAATCCTAGGCTAGTTTGTGTACCCTAGAAAATAAAATCGTGACTAATCAATTTTAAGTTATAGAATTAATTTTAATTTCTGTGATTACTCAAAAGGTATGGTAGTGAAACTCATGATGTTATGACTCCGCAAGAAAAGTAAATATGAAAACGATGCAAAGTCCTAACTTTAACTCTCAATGAATGATATGCTTCTATAAACCAATGTAATTTTAAAATTCAACTCTGCAATTCAGAAGTAAAAATGGAATCTTTCACTATATGCACTAAGCTAATGAAAATGACTCAAAATACAAAAATGTCAAGCAATGCAAAATGCCTATTCATTTTTTGTATTTTCGATATAAAAAAGCTAAAAATGCATGGACTGAAAAGTAACTTGATATATAACCCTAATGTGTGTAGAAAAAGACAACTCAAGAAGGATACCAAGAAGCAAAACACCTAGCCCGATGTAGAAGGACAATAAAAAATGAAAATATGATGAGAAAGACTTCGCCCAGAAATTCAACCAAAGATGGGTTTCCTGTCATCCCACAAGCACTTAACAGGCACTACAGAGACCTAATAAGGTTCTTCCAACATCAAATCCCACCCAACAGTCACCAGACCAAGTAAACAAACTAGAAAAATTGATGTACACGACTGTTCAAGTAAACATAGTGTATACACGCATCTTGCAGTGAGATAGTTTGCCTATGTATGCAACTATTCAAGAAAAAGGCACATATATGCTTCCAAACAAGGGCACGCAAGGGAGAAAGGTTGAGAACTCAGAACCAGAGTGACCAGAAACTATCAAGCAATTATGCGACAAGAAACACAATAGAAACAAGAGAAATCTAAGGAGGAAAGTACTCTAAACCCTAAGAAATAAGATTCAATCCCTAGTGGAGTCACCAATTTTGTTAGGAGGAAAATATCTCTATGGCTAGGTAACCCACAATAGATGAAAATGACTAAAAAAATCAACTCTCTTCTCAAATATGCTATAAAAACGAATATGCTAGCGAGACAAGATAAAAGTCTTAGCTCGTCCTGACGTTCAATGAAGTACATCATTGAGCACTTGACCCAAAGAAATAAACCAACAACTAGTCCTCAACAACCAATCAAAGCAAACATATGGTGATATTATATAATGTTAGCACATTCAATAGCATAATCCATTAATAAACAAGACAAATACACCCATGGAATAATAATTCAATATATTTTCAAGATATCAATTGGATGGGAAAAGAGTATTTCTATTAATAAATTATCAACATAAGTGAAAATATTATAGACTTCCATGTCATCATGGTTCAGAACTGAGAAACTAAGTTCCTTCTAGCTGGCCCCCCACCACTTCAATCCTCCACCAAAGGAAAGCTCATAAGAGAGAAACAATGAAGTTCTCAATCAATAATGGAAGAACTTGGCGGCTAAACACTGTGTTCAAACTTAAAGGAAAAAAGGATGTAGACAGAATATGAAGTAAATAATTCCTCTAGAGTAACTTTTCTCTCAAAGTTGAATTCTTTTATCCTTTTCCATAGCTCAGAATGGGCCTCTTTATAGCCTTCAAAATGGAACTGAAGGGTCGATTCATAACATTTCTAGTATATGGAAGGCCAAGGATCAGAGATCTCTTCTCGTGACATGGAAAACCAACATTTAATTTTCATTTTATGGCACAAATCTTGATGTACATGGGCTATAGTGGAGCATCCTGCGTATACGCATGTTGTATAGTGTGCAAGATGCGTACAGGTGGATAATTATTTATTTTTGTCTTTGTATTTTATCAACAGGGAAGATAAGTCTGCACAAGGAAATGGAATAAGTCCCTCTGTGCAATATTACATAGGGTGAGGAAAATCTTATTGTAACATTACATTTGCATGTTTATTTTTTGCATCCTTCCATCTTTAGAACATAGAGTTGTCATCCTTCTTTTTCACCCACTTTCTTCTCCTTCTTTATTCTCAACTTCATTCAGCTCTTTTATTTATTCCTTGTTTTATTATTCTTACTATGCATTGTCCTTCTGGATGCACCTTATTTTCACACTTCCTCATCTTCTTCTTCTCCTATGTTCACCTCTCCTACACACTTATTATGTACTTAGGATTTTTCCCAAAACTTTCTATCCAACATGCCCCTAACACTCACCTATGGCTCGTCTCAAGCCACTCAGGATTTGTTTTGTTAATCCCTAAATCGTGGCACATTACCCATTAATTGGGGAATATTACATTAGTATTTTTATTTTATTTATGTCATCTTGGGTCCATTAGTTGTAATTGTACCTCCTAGTCTCCTATATACACCAAGAAGGCCTCTTCATTTAGAATCAGCTTGTACTTCTGAATTCATTTGATGTATAAGAAGGTTTACCCCTTGAATAGGATTATTATATAAATTTATCTCTTTTTCAAGGCGTGAGGTACTTATTTTGAGGTTTTTATGCTATTTTGATATTTGGTTCTTAACATTTGGTATCATAGCTAGACAATCCTCGAGACTATATTCTTCAAAGAAAGTCTTCTTGGAATTTTCTATACAATTTTTTTTTCTGGAAGTTTTCAAGATTTAGAATTTATATTTTGTAGAGGAATATATAGCTAACGTGGGTCCAAATTTCATATCTTGTTTCGTTATATTTTTGGAGATACATTATGTTCAATTAGGGTTTTTGACTAGTCCTTAAACTAGTATGAAACATGTCTTCTTGGAATTCTCACTCCCAATTGTTTTCATCTTGGTTTCAGGTTATAAAAATTTTACAGTATGAAGGAGGAATAGTGAAGTATCTTGTATACCAATTCCATCCCTTGATTCACTATACTCTGAAATTTATTCTCTAAGGAATTAGGGTTTTTGGTTGGTCCATATTTCAGTCTAAAACAAGTGTTCTTGGGAAACCTATTATATATGAATCTACAAACATCCAAATTGAGTGAGAAATATTCCATTGGTTAGGGTATGGAAGAAAGTTTTATGGGTGCAAATTTCAAGTTTTGAAGTGAAGACAGTGACACATGACATACATTGCAATTTCTTTCTCCTAAAAGGGAAAAATCATCACATCTTGGGAAAGTTATCATAAAATTCTCTTGCAGAATCCAATATTGGTATAACCTGTGGGGTTGGAAATAAGAAACATCAGGCTACCTCAAGAAAAAAATTTATACTTAGAAGGGACGAAATTGTAGAGCTAAAAGAAAAGAAAGTTTGACTAGCATAACAGTCTCCAAATCAGTATTTTAAAAGACCTGTTTTGCTTTTTTGAAAATTGCATATCTTTTGACTAGAAGATCTAATTGGGGTGATTCAAAAAGTGGAATAAAGTGGGATAAAAGGAGCATCACATAAATTTTGGATAATCTTAGGGATTTTTAGGAACAGACGTATTGCAATGTCTCTAAACATATGAGTTTTTATTACTTGTCAGTATTGCAACCCGAGGATAGTGTGATTCTTCCACATACCTATAGTATATCATAAGGCCCCTTTTGAACAGTTTCACATTAGATATAACTACTACATATTTGATCTCTCAAGTACCTATCATATATCGGGATACCCCCTAGAATCATGAGACCAATCTAGTAAACCATTTGGCCTTCTTTTTTCTATAGTACACCGAGAAAAACACTCAGGGAGATAACTCTTTAGTACCTCGGTAGTCAGATAGTATGACTAAGGTCATGGGCAAGGATCCTTAGTTAGTTCCTTGAAATATTGGGCCAAGTACTATTGTTGGACCTCATATGTATATCAAAGATATGTAGCACTTGAAACTCCCTTCTCTGTGAGGACCTCTTCCTAAGCCAATTAGGAATTCCTACCTTGCAGTGATACTTGTCCAAAATGCCACCAAAAAAGGGAACTTCTACACCAAATAATCCCTTAGACAATCCTAATTTGACTCTTGATGAAGGTGAATAAATGCACAAGGACATAGATGATTTAAAAAAGAAGGCAATAAAAAAATATGAACTACAAAGGATGATGGATTCAATTGAAGCTAAGTTGGAAGCGACAATGGATACTAAGATGGATGGATTAAAAGAGGAAATCATATAAGGGTTGAAAATGTTTCTAAGAGAGAAACCACCTGAAAATGACAATTTATCCCATGAAATTCATGATGAGGACACAAGGAAGATGAATCAAGATGAGAGAAACTCCAGCTTTGGGTTGAAGACCAACCACTTTACTAAGATTGATATGAGGAAGTTTGATGGAAAGGATCTAATCACATGGATACTTCAGATGGAGCAGTTCTTTGATGTACATGATGTGCACACACACAAAAGGTATGAATTGCACCCTTATATTTAAAACCTAATCAGTTTGCGTTGTATCAATGGATTTTTTCTTGCAAATCACTTGTCACTTGGACAATTTTCACAAAAGAAATGATAGAAAACTATGAGGATACAAGTAACAATACCTTCTTTAGCCAATTGATAAATATCAAGAAAAAGGGTTTAGTTGTGGATCTCATTGAGAACATCCAAATATAGAATATAAAGGTAACATATATTCTATATGAGCACCTTATTGATGTCTTCATAGAAAATTTAAAGGATAAAATTCAACGTGAGGTTTTCCTTTGGGTGGCAAGAAATGTTGAAAGTAAAAACATGGCTATGGCTACTAGAAGGACCACCCCTAAAATCTATCGAGACAATAATGCTCCTTCTTATAAAACACCTCAACCTTCAAGGTTTACACCTCAACAATTGGAGGAAATAAAAAAAAAGGTTTATTCTTTAATTTGTTGGACACACCAGCCACACTGATAATGGGGTTGAATCAGTGTAGGGATGTTTTCACAACTTCTTTACAAAACACCTTTGTTGGAAATCACCATATATTCAATATTCATTACTTTCATTTATAACTAGTTGTTTATATGTAATCATATCTTAGCAACAAACATCATCAATAAACCATCGCCATAAGGAACACAACACACAAGATATATGTATAAGTTTCTTTTTTTGGAAAAAATTCTATTTTTGACAGACTAGTTCAGTGGGAGTTAACTGACTAGTTCTATTTTAGACTTTCTATTTTTACCATCACTATTATGCATGCATGCATTCCTAAGGAAAGGTAACTGCTTGATTGATTTTCTTAATTATGGAATTCGTTTCCCTATATATGATTTCATTCCACTCATTCATTGTATCATATTGATCATGATCTATGTATCAATCATCAACTCATTGGAGTAGTGTGAATATATTTTCTCATTCTTCCATATTGAATCTCTCTTCCTTTCTTGATAAGATTTGTTTGTACTTTATTTATCTAAATCTCATGTGAACGTTTCCATGAAACACTGACATGGTATTAGAGCTATGTTTCTTGGAGCAAACCATAAAAGCCAAAGAATAAGGAAAATCGGGGTTTCGACGAGCTAAATCTGCGGTCATACCTTTCAGCATTTATTCCTCCCAAAATATTACATTTTGGAGGAAATGACTCATGCAGAAAGTAAATCGGCCCATTTTGGAAGTGCTTTTTCAGCCATTGGGTGAGATTATTCACCGTTTTTTCAGAACGTAAGTTGGAATATAGCCTCTTGAAACTGATACGAATCTATGGCCATACCTTTCTACATTCATTGCTTCCAAAATATTATGTTTTGGAGGAAACGGTCTGTGTGGAAAGTAAATAGGCCCATTTTTGCAGTGGTTTTTCAACCATTTGGTGAGATTCATCACCATTTTCTCAGAAAGTAAGTCGCCAGATCATCTCTTGAAACTGATACAGATTTTCACTTAATGTGCCATTTCTGTCGTGATTTCTTAATTTTTCACTTGCAGATTGAGAGTAAATTTTTAGGGGTTCTTAGAAATAGTGGGAGAGATAGATATGACAACTATTATATAGTCAAAATTGGTGGTAATCCTCACCCCATACAACTATTTTGATTGGAATCCCAAGGCGACATTCCAAGTCAAAATAAAAGGACTATATAAATTGACGATAGCAACAGAAACACAACCTACATCAATGATTAAGAAGATGAGTTGGGCGAATTGTAAGGATGAGGCCATAGGAATACTTCTTGAGTTAATATCCATTGATTTATGGTTTCATGTTGCTACATTAAAGAATCCAAATGAGATCTGGACCACCCTGGACGGACTCTTTGGAAAGAAGGATGAGATGCGAGGTCATATGCTTGAGGTAGAGTTGAATACCTTAGACCCTAAAAGTTTTGATAATATACAAGATTTTTTTACTAAATTTAAATCTTTTATATTAATCTTGGGTGAATGTGGTATCGATAAGTCTACATAAGAGAAACAACTTATTCTAATAATCTTGGACAAGCTAGGACCAGAACACGTTGTATATGTCTCCAATTTCCATTATGGAAGATGTTTTTTTGGAACAAATTGAAAAATGCCTACGTTGGCTCAATTCATTGAGTCTCTTACACAAGAGTAGGAAAAACTCATACGTATGGGCCTCATGAAATATCCAAAATCACATGCACTCACCATGCATGATGAAAAAGGGTCATTCAAATAGAACAGGAAGGATGGATATTCTTAACCCTCCAACGATTCTTCAAGT
>JZKD02S0151636.1:0-23561 GCA_000966675.3 Picea glauca | reverse complement strand
CCACTTCATTAATCATCAAAATGATTAACAATTATTTAAATTATATAATGTTAAAATTTAGAATAATTTATATATATACCATTTCATTAATCATCAAAATGATTAATGATTATTTAAATTATATAATGTTAAAATTTAGAATAATTTATATATATCAAACTTCAAAATCTACTTTTACAATGGTTTTGAAATTTCGAAGGTCATTACCTAACTCTATTAACTCATGGATACCCCTTTTTGATTGTCTACTATGTCATATGACCATTTCTTTGCAAAATCTCCTAGTATACTTTGGTCTTGTCACATAGTGTGTATTCAAAATATTGAAAATTTATGAAAAGTATGAAGTGAATTTTCAATAGAAATATAGTTATCGTGGTGACTTGATTTTTATGTTAGTTCGTTTACTTATACAATGAGCATAATAATTTTTTTTGTGGTAATTTGAACATGTAGCATTGGTGCTTATCACAAATTGTGATGAATGGTTCACATGGTAAGTGGAATGTGATGTATATTGTTTTGATATTCATTAGATGGTATGGTTTTCAAATAATTTTTTGAAGAACCAAGTGCTAAGAATTAGATGGTATGCTTTTTAAATAATTTTTTTGAAGAACCAAATGCTAAGAATAATGTTATGATACAGTTTATTTATTTCACTAATGAGGAAATGTGGCAATGGTATGTAGCATGGTTTGATATGTTTATTAAGAAAATGTAGTAATGGTATGTGGCATGGTTTGATATGTTTATTGGCACAATTTTACTTCGATTTTTATTCATTTTTTTACTAAACATTTTGAATAAAAAAATATTTTATATACATGGATTCTAAGTCAGTATTGCGTTACAATGAGTTGTTTGGTAATATTTAGGAGGTTTGAATGGTTAAACCTCAATTAATATAAATAATTATTTTGTTAACTTAATGTCATGGAACTAGTCAAAAAATGACGCCTGCAATATCTTCCATTCTCTATTTCTAAATAAGTGAAATATATGCATAAAATTTTACATTCATGTGTAATACCTCGGTTTTGAGTTCCCATATTAATAATATATGTTTGTTTGTTATTTGTTTTTTTTTTGTTAAATAATTTTGGGGAATGCCGAGTTTTCATCTTTTGGTATGTAAAAAAGGACATTCTAGTTCTTAACTAAAACCCTTATTTGTTTTAATATCAAATGTAAAGTAAGTTGACAGTGAACAAGAGTAGGAGTTAGAAAGTACTTATAGTTTCTTTTATGTGTGATTACGAGAAAATACAATTATTTTCCAGTGGTGGTAACAAATATTATCGAATATGAAAATATCGAAAAAGTCATATACTCTAATTTTTTTTTATCTAGATGATGAAGTGAAATTGGTGAGTGTCTCACTTCTTCCAAAATGGGTAAGATTTAGAGCCTAGGGACATGATTTATCTCTTCACTAATAGGTATCACCCTCATAAATTAAATAGTTTTTCACATGTTCCTCCTTGAATGAACTATTACTTTTAAAAAAAATAAAACAAAAAAAAGAGATCAAGAAAAAGAACTTTGTAAAACATGTTTATTAATGAGGAAATGCAGATATCTTCGTCAGGACTATGGGCGCTCACTGACAACCAAGAAAGGTCTATGATCTTAAGGTGACTCCATCGAGGCTATGGATGCTCGTTAGCAGTGGAACGACCCCAGAAGGGTGTTAAGGTTACTTAGAGATTATACAAAATAATACCTTGATACTAAAAATCAAATCTCATTTGATTTCGTTTTCAAAGTACATGTCGATGATGAAAAGGACTTATCTTTTGTGATTGATTAAAAATCAAATCCCTGTGACAATTTAAAGAATGACTTACAATTACTGATAAGAGAATTTATGGGTAGTTTTTGTGTTTTGTTCTTGTTTTAAGTCTATATTACTTGAAATCGGTTTGTTTTTTATTGGACGTATAGTCAAAGATGCCAGTTTCATCTAGTGAATCGTCATTTGTTGAGAACACAACACATCCTAAAATTCTAAATTTTTGGGTACCACCTTTTCTTCGATTTTTGCAAGGATATTTTGTATATTTTGAGTTTATTGATTTTTATGGATCTCATATAGGTCAGCAAGTGTTCATATTTAAAGAAAAACTGCAAAATAATATTAAATCCAAAAATAAACCAAGTTTCGAATGATAAAAATGATATCTGCAAAGTATAGAAAACTCTAAAAAATAATATATAAACCATTTTGTAGGTCACAATGCAAAAGAAAGAATTTTGGAGAACACTAGTAGAGACACATTTTTGTGAAAACTCTAATGAAAAAGGGGACTTTTTTGAAGACTATCGAAAAGAGGTTGAAAATATTTTTAGAACTTGCTAAAAAAACCCTTTTATTGAAAGCGTCGATAGAAATATGCTTTTCCATGGGAACCGAAAGGTTTGATGAGACAATTTCCGTGAGTGTTGAAATATTAACAAGTAGTTTTTAAGAGAACGTCAATAGACGTTATACTTTTTTTTTCTGAAGATCTGAAAATATGAAGTATTTTTTCAGAGAACACCAAAATACGGTTTTTGGCAAGTGCCGATGAAAAAGGTAGGTGTTTACTAATACACAAAAACACTTTTTTTGTAAATGTCAAAAAGAAGTTTTTACCAAAATATTGATGGAAAGAGTTTTTCGAAAAACATCGATATGTTGAATGGATGTTTTTGGGAGAGAATCGAAGGGGGTTGAAGAGGTTTTCTAGAGACCTCCGATTTGATTTTTTGGAAACCTTCGATAGAGTCATGTTTTTAGCAACCCACAAATAGGACGTTTTGTGGATATTACTGATAAAGAAATATTATTATTATTATATTTTTAATTTCGATAGGTTGCACCACCACTTTTAGGAATATGTTGTGAATATAAACATAGGTTTTATCCAATCGACATTTTTACTGATATGTTTTTTGAGGTGTCCATTAGATTTCAAAAGGGGAAAGGATTTTTTTTAAACTCTCTAAAACAATAAAACTTAGTTTTTGGGCACTCCCCGAAGAATGGAGACCACCATTAAAACACATGGATTTTGGTAGTGACAATGTCACATTAGTATTTAATTCTGGTAGCGAAGAAAATCTCACTCAATTCACCGGGATCCTGGCATCATGTCTCTTAGAAATGATCCCTTATCCATTAAATTCAATTGTTGTCGACGGAATTATTCATTATTTTCTTGACTTCAAATAAGAGCTCTAAATTTTTTTTTTTATCGCTTCCATTGTTGGATAATAGTCAAGAGGAATTGAAACTATTTGGCAGAAGTGTTGTGCACAGTAGCTCTGGTACAAGAGCAACATGGTTATTATTCAAGGGTAATTATTAGCTATTTGTTGTGGGCAATCTGATTAGGTAAGCAATATAAATGAGTAGACATGTTCCATTTTAGGAATCATAGGGAACATGATCAATAAAATTTTGTGGATATTCCATTGGAACAATTCATTACAATAGATCTTATAATATTATGAAATCTTAGATTTATGCGGTTTATTTCCTTAGATCCTGGATTTATTAATTACTAGCTTTGCTTGAATATATGAAATAAATGAAATATAAAAAATAAAGAAAATTAACAAAATACACATCATCCACATAATGAACACAACATTTGACCTAGGAAACCAAATACGGGAGAAAAACCAACTAGAAGGTGAGGTCTATGCTTTTATCTCTTTGCTTCAATTATAAAATGCACATACAAAGGAATGGGAACTCACTATGGAGTTAGATTTTGACACAACATCTTGAATAGTTTATATACAATCCTCCTCCTCCTATGTTATGCCCACAAAATACCACTATCAATTGTTTGGCTCAACTATGGAACAATATACAATGAAAAATAATGGAATCCCTTTCTCCTCCCAGCGTCCCCATATTTAACATAGCTTGATATCCATATAGGGATAGGGTTATAAGGTTTTGGAACTTAAAGAATCTTCTTGAAAATCCACATGTGGCTATCCCCATATGCATGAGTAACGAGGGTTGATGCGGAATCCGATTGTACCATGGTGGTCAACAGAGTATGTCAACTTGCGAGAGGCATAAATTTTACATTTGAGCTTCGATTGACACAATGTTTGTTTCATTGGAAAGTATCTGAGTGTAGATCAGTGTGAAGGGATATAAGCTAAATCTAAGAAATTTTAACCCAAAAAAGTGTTGTTTGATGCCTCAAAATGGCTCTGGAAGGTTCCAAACCCAAATTTTCCAAACCGGGTCATGTTAAAATGACCCTACTAGTTAAATCCTCCGATTTTTTCCACTCTGAAAACATCAAGATAGATGAACAATAATATAATGATCCAATCCATATCATACCTCCCCATTTAGATAGGATTTTGGTCCCCAAAAGATTTACTAAATGAGGTGAGGAAATGTTTCCTCTACCTTCTCCCTCAAGTGCCATTTTTCTTTTCCTATAAGTTGTCCTTTCAACCCATTCTTGCAAAGTTCATGCTACCCCTATCTTGTAGTTCTACACTTCTTTTGTAAAACTATGTCTTCTTCCTGTTGATTTACCCTACTCCAACCTTAGGTATTTTGTTATCTAGTGATTTCCTTGTTGTAAATCAAATTAGCAGATCACAAAACATAATGCACTTGTTGGAATAATCGACTCAAATAAATAGAAAAAGAAATAGTAGAAACAAAGATCTCATACATAATACACAAAGATATTCTACCCATCAACTAAGCTTATCATTGAAATAAACTCAAAGATTACAAAGGATCCCTTACTAGGAAAATGGCCCACAAAGAAATACATAAAACTTTAGACAAAACCTGCAAACCCTAGCAATCTCCCGGTCTATTGTATGATCTCGAACTTTCATATTTATCGAGATGTACATGCCTTTGTTTTAGAAAACACGCGTATATGCATTTGTCTCCACTGCAACCCACATACACACACTTAAATACTGTACAACAAACTTTGTCCAACATGACCATGATTTTATGGCTCCAATTTGCTAAAACCCACTTGTCACTGCCACTGTGCTCTCTTCTCCTTGCCTGCATTGATATTTATATGGAAGTATTTTTCCACCTATCCAAGATATCCTTGAATAATTGTTGGCCCTCGACCAAGTTTTGGAGAACCTTGGTCATGTTTGACCATTTTTGGGATTTCGACAGGCTGGTCGAAGACGAAGCGCTAGGCAAAGCGGAGATCGTGGGATCTCGCCCCCTTTTGTGAGCTTTTTTGGATTAGGGTTTATGTAACGGATATGGGATGTCGGCCCATGGGTTTACCCATGTTTGGGCCCCATTTGTAATGTATAAATAGATATCTAGGCGATGTAAGAAAGTAGTGGAGAGACCTAGTAGAATCGGCTTAGTGTGGATCGAGAGGCTTTGTGCATACTATGTGTTAGACTTCCAGAGCTAAGTGCAAGTGATTGTAAGAAGCTTGTGTGCAGACTATGTAAGAAGGCTTTGTGTTGTGACCTAACTCAGGAAGGAGGATCTGGTGAGGTGCACGCAGATCTCTTGTCCTATGCGGAGTTGTTTTTGTGGCTCTGTGCATGTAAGAGGATTGAAAGAAGATAATAAAGAAGACGAAGAGTTGGTGGACGTAGCCCCACGCTGGGGGTGAACCACGTATATCCTATGTTGTGATTTCTTTGTGTCATTAATGTGATTTATGCTCAGTGTTGAATATTTATGCATGTTAGATGCATATGATATAGTAGCTTAGTGCTTAATAACTTGGATGAATGTTAGATTTGTTGATGTTATGTGCTAAATGGTCAGATATGCTTAGATCTTGTTGAATACTGTGATGTTCTATAATTAGGGTTTTACCTACGATGTGAATAAAGGGTTAAAGACTAATGAATGTTAACTGCTAAGTGCTCTGTTAAATCATTGTGATCAAAAATCTGTGTCTCAGCTAGGTTGTAGAAACTTAGGTCCTGCAACCCCCCCTACCTCTACCTCGGGTGAAACTTCATCTTCTTCGCAGGTGTTTCTGAAAGGGTCGGTAGTTAGGGTTTTGTTGGTGCATTGTTGAAGCATTGAACCCTGGGTCTTCCCCTATGCCAACAAATGGTTATGTTGTCGGGACTTGAAACTGTGATTGTTGGGAACTGAGGAAAAGAGAAAGCTTTGTGCATAGATCTGTTGTTGTAGTGAGAAGTAATATACTTGACTTGTGAAGCTCTATGCTAAGAAGGGAATCAGATATGAAGAAAAGAGTTAATATCTTAAGTCTTTGTGCTCTGATAAAGGTAAGATAAGTGGAAATTTTTGTTTCGAAAGAATGGATCTAGGTATATTTGATAAATTGTGTCCTAGTCTGAAAACTAGGGCACAACTAGAAGAAAGAAGATATGATATGAATAGATCTGATAAAAATAGTGAAATATATGTTATCCCTATGCATAGAAAGAATTTTTGGACTAACAAGTGGATGTAGGATCCTAGAAAGAATATTTTTCAGTTCTATCACTATGATCCCAGTGCACAGTATAGGAAAGGTTGGGGATCGTTTAAAAGAAAGATAGGATTGACATTATGTTATAATTGTAGAAGACGAAGACATATTGCTAAGGAATGCTCTGGTAGAAGTCCTATTTGCCTTTGTTGTAAAGCTACTGGACATGAAGCTTTAGATTTCCCTAGAATGATTGCTAAAGTTGAGAAGATGAACATGAGACAAGAAGACCATGAGGAAGTTCAAGATACTAAGAATATGCTAAAAAACCAGAAAGAATCAGAGACTATATTATTACAGATGAAAGAAACATTGAATGATCATAGAGACATCAATTTATTAGATATTTTAAAAGAGAAAGAGTGCATAGAAACCCAAATAGGAGACTTCAACATAGACTGTGTATTGGATGCAAAAACACAAGTGAACATTATGACAGAAAGTACTTGGGAAATATTTGGAAATCTTGCTATGATTCCTTCATTGGGAGGAATAGGATTGTTTAAAGGAAAGTTGATAACCCTATGTGGAAGACTTGCCAATGTACCTATGGTTTCTCATGGAACATCGACAGAAGAATGATTCGAGGTCATTAAGTTTGTTGAGAACAGTGCCCCGTTTGCACTTTTATTAGGAAGAGCTTGGATCGAGAGAGATCAGATCCAAAGGAGAGAAGAAGCAGAAGCTATAGAATAGAAAAAGAAAGAGTTAAGGGATTTCATGGCTAAGAGAATAGCGTGCTTAATAAAAGAACAAGAGGACAAGTCGAATCAACTGAGGACTAGAGACTTAGTTGTCGAAGTTGAAAGAACACAAGAAGGCTTAAAGAACCTATCCATGCAGGAGAGTAGACCACCTACTCCAGAAACATTAAGAGAAGAAGTAGTATCCTCGAACCTTGGGAAAGATCCTCAACAGTGTGAAGTTACTATGCTAATAAAGGATAAGAACAAGAATGGAAAGAGAAATCCAGAAACGTAGATCACATGAAATAAAGCTAGAAAGCTCAGTAAGAAGAAAGCAAATCTAGAAAAATTGTAGGAGTTTCCAGAGAGGACTTCGCAGAAGGAAGGCTTGCAGAACTTAAACCTCGCTGGAATAGCATAACAACACCGACTAGCACTTCGCCACATCGAAGCAATATGACTGTTGGAGGTGTCCCAACCATTAGAATGACACTCCAGAACGTCTAGAAACACAATTATTGCAGAAACGTTCACCATTGGACCGTTGGGACCTCACCATAACGGATGGAATTGTATTGATCAAGGCATTCCTACCCATTGGAAGAGGCTGTTATGACGTTGTCTATTTATCCCATAGAGCATTGTACCGAGGACACTTTCACGAATTGTGATTATCCAATCCCACAAATAACTAATCGCTTTTGCGCAGTGCTTATTGTAACCTCTCCATTCGTTCTTCTACCTTGATTATTTGTTCACTGACCCGAGATATTTTATCTCGAGCGTGTATGTCAAGCGACCTTAGTGCAATAGAAAAAATCGTCGAAGAAATCCTCATAGACCTCAAGGTTAAGAAGGTCATGTTCACAGGAGTACAGGCCTCATCGACGAGAGAAGTGCAAGCATCCCCATCGACTGCACGTTGATATGGGCCCTCCCGAATTGCAACAGAGAAGAGAAGCAAGTATCGCAATGACTTGGCAAATGCGAAGCTCATCCCATCAATCCTTCCTGACTATATCTAGCCTCTGGCTAGCACGGTTCTTCATGATAGCGTCCCAAAGGACTTCAATTATGCATTGATTACTGTGTACCTCCCCAAGGGGATATGCACAGTTGGACTGCAGTTAGGCTAGATTATGATGCTAAAGATCAGTGACTTCAACTTAGGAGACCAAAATAACTATGGCATGCTCGCACCACACAATTACTTGACCAAGACAATGGGGAAGAACTCAAAGATAATCCCCTAACCGTGGACTGTGGACATCGCGAGGTCCACCATTCTTAATGTGATGAATATCCCACACTTCGGCAGACATCGGGAGGTTAACGTGTGCGTTAAAATCCTCCTGTCATGCTACCATGGTGGTTACCTGTGGTTGGCTCAGCACATCACAGTAGATCCGGTGTTGATCCATTAGATCACTGGATTAAGCATGCAAGGACCAGATCCTCGGGATTTTTACCCAAGGAAGGTTGCAGATCGCGCCCTGACACAGTGCATAAAAGAAACCTACAGTGATGTGGAGAATGGGAAGCGGGTCTATAAGGTAGCCTCCATACAAAATGGTGTAGTGTGCCTAGCTTGCCATTTGATCGCTGGTAAGCTCGTTAGGAAGAACAAGCCAACGCAGGTCACGGGGTTTGTCGTTGACCTCGCAGGAAAATGCATCGAAGGGATGCAACTGAATTTGGTGAGCTACCTCATCAACCAGTTAGAGAAAGACTATTGTGAAGCTCAGGATCAGGGCTACGAGTTCCATTTCAGTTGGTTGTTGATCCTCATTTCCTTCATTACTTGGGAGATGTCAAAAGGAGTGATCTTCCTTGAAATTGAGTCATCCGAACCACTAGCTGTGAAGTTCATTATGCTATGGTATTTGAGCAACATGGCGAAGAAATGGCAATCAAATGCGATATTCCACACCTATTATCTACAGCTGAAGAGGACCATTGAATCCTTCCCTCGCATGACGACGAACACTCTGCATAGGTTCAGGCCACTTGTGAAGTTCTGTGCAAATAGACACTTCATCTATATCACTGAGCGTGGAGATGAACACAAAGAAGAGCTCTAGTCCTATTAAAAAATCACAAAGGAGGACATGGAAGAAATAACCAAGGAATGGCCTGCAAAGTTCCTTGTACCAGTTGAACTGACAGAACTCTCTGACCCTAACCTCATCGGAAGTCCTGTAGTCACTCGTGAAGAATACGATGCACCCAGCAGGAGCAGGAAAAAAAAGAAGGAAGATGTACAAGAATTGAGCAGTGCATCAAAGGAAACTACACCAGATTCACCTGAAGGAGGAGGAGGTGACAAAGTAGAAAAAGAAGAGGATGAAAGGGAAGAAAACAAACATGAACATGGCGAAGTAACCCCGCTTAAGGATCCCATCATGGAGGTTGAGACATCCAATAAAAGAACGGGTTCCCCGCAGAAACCTTTATCGTGAAAGACGTCAAAAGACAATAAACCTCCATTTCAGACTGTGCTCATGGTAGATTATATTGACCTCATCATCATCATTGTATCAGATACCTCAGAGGACATTTTGCAGTGAAGCGAAGCCAAACATGAGACAATGTTTGACAGGATCAAGGTGGATCTCAAAGGGGTACATCAGGCTCTTTATTTTAACCGCATAGTGTCTACTGCGTCATTGTCAGCAGGGGACATAGAATTAGGAGATCAGCTTGCCCAACTATGCAGATTAGCAAACTCGACTGAGGCTCACCTTCGTCGGGTCCAGGAGGAAAAAGAGCAGGCCATAGAGGCATTAAATAAAACAAAAGAAGAATCCCTAGAGCAACACCGGATTGTGCAGCAAGAGAAAGATGACCTCTAGTCGAAGTTTGCAGAGGATAAAGCATAGATCTGAAAGGAAAAAGAACAACTGCTCACATAGAAGATGGGATTCAAGGAGGCAGTCACCAGAGAACTTCACTCTATGTCGAGCCTCACACAGATAGAAGAAGACATAGTGGAGAGTCAAGTGGAGAAGCTTGTTGAAGCTATTCAGCAGCTTAAAGCAAGAGTGGCAGAATTGGAACTACAAGTCGTGCCAAGCACTCCACAGGAAGTGTGAGATCACAGGGAAGAAACTGCTCGGAGCACAGTAGAAAGAATCAAGGTATTGGCCTTAGAATGAAAGCAATTAAGCAGTCGAAGTGCGTAGATCTATGAACGCCTTGCAGAAGACCCAAAACTAAGGACATTGGAGTCACAACTCCAAGAGGCAAAGCGAAAAGAAGTGACAATACAAGCACAGTTGAAGTTGTTGTCAGTAGTCGAGAGGATGAAACGGTCCTAGGAACAACGCACTATTCAACAACAGGTCCATGCCATCCAGAGTAAATTCATGGAAGTGACCAAGAGGCTACAACAAGTGCAGGATGAAGCTTGCACACATTTTTAGGAGATTGAGGGATAAGGTGCACAGCTAGAACAAGTAGTCACCACGGTGGAACAACGATTGGAAGGATCGGTGACCAAGAAAGTTATTCAGGAGTTCGTCGAGCAGGAGGCTCTGGCGAAGTAGCAGGTCGAAGCAGCTCGAGCCAAGCTCGAGGCCTTCAAAGCAGAGTTTCCCAGATCAGAGTGACTTGGGATGAGTCACAAGTGAGTGTTGGGGGCATGTTGGCCCTCGACCAAGTTTTGGATAACCATGGTTGTGTTTGACCATTTTTGGGACTTCGACAGGCTGGTCGAAGACAAAGCGCCGAGTGAAGCGAAGATCATGGGATCTCGCCCCCTTTTGTGAGATTTTTGGGATTAGGGTTTATGTAACGGGTATGGGATCTCGCCCCCTAAAATTAAATTATTATTATTATATCAAATTTCACTTTTATTTTTAATTTTATAAAAAAAAAAATTAAAAATATTTTTCCATATTTATAAATGATATTTCTAATAAATTTATGTCACACTATCAACCTTCCTAATCTTTTAACTTAACAAAACTACGGTGGTCTTGGAAAACTTCTCTTAATGTTTTTCGAGCACAAAAACAAAATTCTAAAGAATTTCAAGTAATCCCTTGCCCTCTTAAGGTCTGATATACCAATTCGATCTCGATGGACATTAATCATCATCATAATCATCATCATCATAAAAAAATCAAAACTAAATCATGCTAACATTAAACCAACCAAAGATGTGACAACCTGCTCACATATGAACCTGGTGAAGTTGTTGAGTGGAATGTATGTATCTCGATATGAACACCTACTCACGTACATGGTGGAGCACTTTCAGTGACAACTTCTTAATGCCATATACTAAAAGGACTATCCTTTCGGTTCTCATGTTTGACCATATCTCCATGGGGACTCTCATTTATGAGTTTACATTTCAACCACTGGTTTGATCTTTGGAGTCCATATTTATATAGAAGTTGGCAAAGTGTTCTCAGTATAGTCAAATTCCAATCATTTCTTACTTGCCACATTTCAACCAATGGTTTGATCGTTTGATCTTTGGAATCCATATTTATATAGAAGTTGGCAAAGTGTTTCTCAGTGTATTCAAAGTCCAATCATTTCTTACTTGCCAGTGAGAAATAATTACTTGGATCTTTGATGTTATGTCTCAATCATAAATATTTTATTTGTAGATATGGCTGGTAGCCGTTGCATATAATGTCACATGCAACCATATGATTTCGTGAAATAAAAAATGTTTCATAAGAGTTGTACAAAGCCTTGGGAATAATTTGATCATATGGTTAGACCTACTAGATTCTCAAAAGTACTTTGATCATATGGTTAGACCTACTAGATTCTCATATGGTTACAAAAGGGTTGGTTGGTACTTCTAATGTTAATGTTCTATATAATGGCACATGCAACCATGTGATTGAAAGCGGAAGATTAACGATCATATATGCCATTGAAAAGTATAAGTAAGTTATGCAAGAGGGAGTTTACTAAATCTTAAATCATAAGAACATTTTATTTTTATATTGTTTTATTTAAGATTCATATTATACATTATTTTCTAATTAAAAATCATAATATTTTAAGATTTTGGATTTATTTTGAAAATGAAATGTGGGTATTGTTTTTATTAAATATTTTAATATTATGTTTTAAAAAATGTTCTTATCTATGTTTAAACCTACTTTTATATATATATGACTTTTCTTGTTATTACTTTCTTATTTAATAAAAAGAGATGCATAAATCTTAAACTTTGAAAAGACAGATATGATTTACAATCTACATCATAGTGATTTACCATCTATATCATAGTTTTTACTTAGATTGATTGCAATCTAGTACTCATTTATTCTTAAAAAACCACTTCATTAATCATCAAAATGATTAACAATTATTTAAATTATATAATGTTAAAATTTAGAATAATTTATATATATACCATTTCATTAATCATCAAAATGATTAATGATTATTTAAATTATATAATGTTAAAATTTAGAATAATTTATATATATCAAACTTCAAAATCTACTTTTACAATGGTTTTGAAATTTCGAAGGTCATTACCTAACTCTATTAACTCATGGATACCCCTTTTTGATTGTCTACTATGTCATATGACCATTTCTTTGCAAAATCTCCTAGTATACTTTGGTCTTGTCACATAGTGTGTATTCAAAATATTGAAAATTTATGAAAAGTATGAAGTGAATTTTCAATAGAAATATAGTTATCGTGGTGACTTGATTTTTATGTTAGTTCGTTTACTTATACAATGAGCATAATAATTTTTTTTGTGGTAATTTGAACATGTAGCATTGGTGCTTATCACAAATTGTGATGAATGGTTCACATGGTAAGTGGAATGTGATGTATATTGTTTTGATATTCATTAGATGGTATGGTTTTCAAATAATTTTTTGAAGAACCAAGTGCTAAGAATTAGATGGTATGCTTTTTAAATAATTTTTTTGAAGAACCAAATGCTAAGAATAATGTTATGATACAGTTTATTTATTTCACTAATGAGGAAATGTGGCAATGGTATGTAGCATGGTTTGATATGTTTATTAAGAAAATGTAGTAATGGTATGTGGCATGGTTTGATATGTTTATTGGCACAATTTTACTTCGATTTTTATTCATTTTTTTACTAAACATTTTGAATAAAAAAATATTTTATATACATGGATTCTAAGTCAGTATTGCGTTACAATGAGTTGTTTGGTAATATTTAGGAGGTTTGAATGGTTAAACCTCAATTAATATAAATAATTATTTTGTTAACTTAATGTCATGGAACTAGTCAAAAAATGACGCCTGCAATATCTTCCATTCTCTATTTCTAAATAAGTGAAATATATGCATAAAATTTTACATTCATGTGTAATACCTCGGTTTTGAGTTCCCATATTAATAATATATGTTTGTTTGTTATTTGTTTTTTTTTTGTTAAATAATTTTGGGGAATGCCGAGTTTTCATCTTTTGGTATGTAAAAAAGGACATTCTAGTTCTTAACTAAAACCCTTATTTGTTTTAATATCAAATGTAAAGTAAGTTGACAGTGAACAAGAGTAGGAGTTAGAAAGTACTTATAGTTTCTTTTATGTGTGATTACGAGAAAATACAATTATTTTCCAGTGGTGGTAACAAATATTATCGAATATGAAAATATCGAAAAAGTCATATACTCTAATTTTTTTTTATCTAGATGATGAAGTGAAATTGGTGAGTGTCTCACTTCTTCCAAAATGGGTAAGATTTAGAGCCTAGGGACATGATTTATCTCTTCACTAATAGGTATCACCCTCATAAATTAAATAGTTTTTCACATGTTCCTCCTTGAATGAACTATTACTTTTAAAAAAAATAAAACAAAAAAAAGAGATCAAGAAAAAGAACTTTGTAAAACATGTTTATTAATGAGGAAATGCAGATATCTTCGTCAGGACTATGGGCGCTCACTGACAACCAAGAAAGGTCTATGATCTTAAGGTGACTCCATCGAGGCTATGGATGCTCGTTAGCAGTGGAACGACCCCAGAAGGGTGTTAAGGTTACTTAGAGATTATACAAAATAATACCTTGATACTAAAAATCAAATCTCATTTGATTTCGTTTTCAAAGTACATGTCGATGATGAAAAGGACTTATCTTTTGTGATTGATTAAAAATCAAATCCCTGTGACAATTTAAAGAATGACTTACAATTACTGATAAGAGAATTTATGGGTAGTTTTTGTGTTTTGTTCTTGTTTTAAGTCTATATTACTTGAAATCGGTTTGTTTTTTATTGGACGTATAGTCAAAGATGCCAGTTTCATCTAGTGAATCGTCATTTGTTGAGAACACAACACATCCTAAAATTCTAAATTTTTGGGTACCACCTTTTCTTCGATTTTTGCAAGGATATTTTGTATATTTTGAGTTTATTGATTTTTATGGATCTCATATAGGTCAGCAAGTGTTCATATTTAAAGAAAAACTGCAAAATAATATTAAATCCAAAAATAAACCAAGTTTCGAATGATAAAAATGATATCTGCAAAGTATAGAAAACTCTAAAAAATAATATATAAACCATTTTGTAGGTCACAATGCAAAAGAAAGAATTTTGGAGAACACTAGTAGAGACACATTTTTGTGAAAACTCTAATGAAAAAGGGGACTTTTTTGAAGACTATCGAAAAGAGGTTGAAAATATTTTTAGAACTTGCTAAAAAAACCCTTTTATTGAAAGCGTCGATAGAAATATGCTTTTCCATGGGAACCGAAAGGTTTGATGAGACAATTTCCGTGAGTGTTGAAATATTAACAAGTAGTTTTTAAGAGAACGTCAATAGACGTTATACTTTTTTTTTCTGAAGATCTGAAAATATGAAGTATTTTTTCAGAGAACACCAAAATACGGTTTTTGGCAAGTGCCGATGAAAAAGGTAGGTGTTTACTAATACACAAAAACACTTTTTTTGTAAATGTCAAAAAGAAGTTTTTACCAAAATATTGATGGAAAGAGTTTTTCGAAAAACATCGATATGTTGAATGGATGTTTTTGGGAGAGAATCGAAGGGGGTTGAAGAGGTTTTCTAGAGACCTCCGATTTGATTTTTTGGAAACCTTCGATAGAGTCATGTTTTTAGCAACCCACAAATAGGACGTTTTGTGGATATTACTGATAAAGAAATATTATTATTATTATATTTTTAATTTCGATAGGTTGCACCACCACTTTTAGGAATATGTTGTGAATATAAACATAGGTTTTATCCAATCGACATTTTTACTGATATGTTTTTTGAGGTGTCCATTAGATTTCAAAAGGGGAAAGGATTTTTTTTAAACTCTCTAAAACAATAAAACTTAGTTTTTGGGCACTCCCCGAAGAATGGAGACCACCATTAAAACACATGGATTTTGGTAGTGACAATGTCACATTAGTATTTAATTCTGGTAGCGAAGAAAATCTCACTCAATTCACCGGGATCCTGGCATCATGTCTCTTAGAAATGATCCCTTATCCATTAAATTCAATTGTTGTCGACGGAATTATTCATTATTTTCTTGACTTCAAATAAGAGCTCTAAATTTTTTTTTTTATCGCTTCCATTGTTGGATAATAGTCAAGAGGAATTGAAACTATTTGGCAGAAGTGTTGTGCACAGTAGCTCTGGTACAAGAGCAACATGGTTATTATTCAAGGGTAATTATTAGCTATTTGTTGTGGGCAATCTGATTAGGTAAGCAATATAAATGAGTAGACATGTTCCATTTTAGGAATCATAGGGAACATGATCAATAAAATTTTGTGGATATTCCATTGGAACAATTCATTACAATAGATCTTATAATATTATGAAATCTTAGATTTATGCGGTTTATTTCCTTAGATCCTGGATTTATTAATTACTAGCTTTGCTTGAATATATGAAATAAATGAAATATAAAAAATAAAGAAAATTAACAAAATACACATCATCCACATAATGAACACAACATTTGACCTAGGAAACCAAATACGGGAGAAAAACCAACTAGAAGGTGAGGTCTATGCTTTTATCTCTTTGCTTCAATTATAAAATGCACATACAAAGGAATGGGAACTCACTATGGAGTTAGATTTTGACACAACATCTTGAATAGTTTATATACAATCCTCCTCCTCCTATGTTATGCCCACAAAATACCACTATCAATTGTTTGGCTCAACTATGGAACAATATACAATGAAAAATAATGGAATCCCTTTCTCCTCCCAGCGTCCCCATATTTAACATAGCTTGATATCCATATAGGGATAGGGTTATAAGGTTTTGGAACTTAAAGAATCTTCTTGAAAATCCACATGTGGCTATCCCCATATGCATGAGTAACGAGGGTTGATGCGGAATCCGATTGTACCATGGTGGTCAACAGAGTATGTCAACTTGCGAGAGGCATAAATTTTACATTTGAGCTTCGATTGACACAATGTTTGTTTCATTGGAAAGTATCTGAGTGTAGATCAGTGTGAAGGGATATAAGCTAAATCTAAGAAATTTTAACCCAAAAAAGTGTTGTTTGATGCCTCAAAATGGCTCTGGAAGGTTCCAAACCCAAATTTTCCAAACCGGGTCATGTTAAAATGACCCTACTAGTTAAATCCTCCGATTTTTTCCACTCTGAAAACATCAAGATAGATGAACAATAATATAATGATCCAATCCATATCATACCTCCCCATTTAGATAGGATTTTGGTCCCCAAAAGATTTACTAAATGAGGTGAGGAAATGTTTCCTCTACCTTCTCCCTCAAGTGCCATTTTTCTTTTCCTATAAGTTGTCCTTTCAACCCATTCTTGCAAAGTTCATGCTACCCCTATCTTGTAGTTCTACACTTCTTTTGTAAAACTATGTCTTCTTCCTGTTGATTTACCCTACTCCAACCTTAGGTATTTTGTTATCTAGTGATTTCCTTGTTGTAAATCAAATTAGCAGATCACAAAACATAATGCACTTGTTGGAATAATCGACTCAAATAAATAGAAAAAGAAATAGTAGAAACAAAGATCTCATACATAATACAAAAATATATTCTACCCATCAACTAAGCTTATCATTGAAATAAACTCAAAGATTACAAAGGATCCCTTACTAGGAAAATGGCCCACAAAGAAATACATAAAACTTTAGACAAAACCTGTAAACCCTAGCAATCTCCCGGTCTATTGTATGATCTCAAACTTTCATATTTATCGAGATGTACATGCCTTTCTTTTAGAAAACACATGCATATGCATTTGTCTCCACTGCAACCCACATACACACACTCAAATACTATACAACAAACTTTTTCCGACATGACCCTGATTTTATGGCTCCAATTTTCTAAAACCCACTTGTCACTGCCTCTGTGCTCTCTTCTCCTTGCCTGTATTGATATTTATATGGAAGTATTTCTCCACCTATCCAAGATCTTCTTGAATAACTGTTGGCCCTCAACCAAGTTTTGGAGAACCTTGGTCATGTTTGACCATTTTTGGGACTTCGACAGGCTGGTCGAAGATGAAGCACCAGGCGAAGCGGAGATCGTGGGATCTCGCCCCCTTTTGTGAGATTTTTTGGATTAGGGTTTATGTAACGGGTATGGGATGTCGGCCCATGGGTTTACCCATGTTTGGGCCCCATTTGTAATGTATAAATAGATATCTAGGTGATGTAAGAAAGTAGTGGAGAGACCTAGTAGAATCGGCTTAGTGCGAAGCTAGAGGCTTTGTGCATACTATGTGTTAGACTTGCAGAGCTAAGTGCAAGTGATTGTAAGAATCTTGTGTGCAGACTATGTAAGAAGGCTTTGTGTTGTGACCTAACTTAGGAAGGAGGATCTAGTGAGGTGCGCGTAGATCTCTTGTCCTATGCGGAGTTGGTTTTGTGGCTATGTGCATGTAAGAGGATTGAAAGAAGATAATAAAGAAGACGAAGAGTTGGTGGACATAGCCCCACGCTGGGGGTGAACCACATATATCCTATGTTGTGATTGCTTTGTGTCATTAATGTCATTTATGCTCAGTGTTGAATATTTATGTATGTTAGATGCATATGATATAGTATCTAAGTGATTAATAACTTGGATGAATGTTAGATTTGTTGATGTTATGTGCTAAATGGTCAGAGATGCTTAGATCCTGTTGAATACTGCGATGTTATGTAATTAGGGTTTTACCTGCGATGTGAATAAAAGGTTAAAGACTAATGAATTTTAACTTCTAAGTGCTCTGTTAAATCATTGTGATCACAGATCTATGTCCCAACTAGGTTGTAGAAACTTGGGTCCTACAACTCCCCCTGCCTCAACCTCGGGTGAAACTTCATCTGCTTCACAGGTGTTTTCGAAAGGGTCAGTAGTTAGGGTTTTGTTGGTGTGTTGTTGAAGCGTTGAACCCTGGGTCTTCCCCTATGCCAACAAATGGTTCTGTTGTCGAGACTTGAAACTGTGATTGCTGGGAACTGAGGAAAAGAGAAAGCTTTGTGCGTAGATCTGTTGTTGTAGTGAGAAGCAATCTACTTGACTTGTGAAGCTCTGTGCTAAGAAGGGAATCAGATCTGAAGAAAAGAGTTAAGATCTTAAGTCTTTGTGCTCTGATAAAGGTAAGATAAGTGGAAATTTTCGTTTCGAAAGAATGGATCTAGGTATATTTGATAAATTGTGTTCTAGTCTGAAAACTAGGGCACAACTAGAAGAAAGAAGATATGATATGAATAGATCTGATAAAAATAGTGAAATATATGTTATCCCTATGCATAGAAATAATTTTTGGACTAACAAGTGGATGTAGGATCATAGAAAGAATATTTTTCAGTTCTATCACTATGATCCCAGTGCGTAGTACAGGAAAGGTTGGGGATCATTTAAAAGAAATATAGGATTGACATTATGTTATAATAGTAGAAGACTGAGACATCTTGCTAAGGAATGCCCTGGTAGAAGTCCTATTTGCCTTTGTTGTAAAGCTATTGGACATGAAGCTTTAGATTTCCCTAGAATGATTGCTAAAGTTGAGAAGATGAACATGAGACAAGAAGACCATGAGGAAGTTCAAGATACTAAGAATATGCTAAAGAACTAGAAAGAATCATAGGCTATCTTATTACAGATGAAAGAAACATTGAACGATCATAGAGACATCAGTTTATTAGATATTTTAAAAGAGAAAGAGTGCATAGAAACACGAATAGGGGACTTCAACATAGACTGTGTATTGGATGCAGAAACACAGGTGAACATTATGACAGAAAGTACTTGGGAAATATTTGGAAAGCTTGCTATGATTCCTTCATTGGGAGGAATAGGATTGTTTAGAGGAAAGATGATAACCCTATGTGGAAGACTTGCCAATGTACCTATGGTTTCTCATGGAACATCGACAGAAGAAGGATTCGAGGTCATTAAGTTTGTTGAGAACAATGCCCTATTTGCACTTTTATTAGGAAGAACTTCGATCGAGAGAGATCAGATCCAAAGGAGAGAAGAAGTGGAAGCTATAGAATAGAAAAAGAAAGAATTAAGGGATTTCATGGCTAAGAGAATAACGTGCTTAATAAAAGAACAAGAGGACAAGTTGAAGCAACTGAGGACCAGAGACTTAGCTGTCGAAGTTGAAAGAACACAAGAAGGCTTAAAAAACCTATCCATGCAGGAGAGTAGACCACCTACTCCAGAAACAGTAAGAGAATAAGTATTATCCTCGAACCTTGGGAAAGATCCTCAACAGTGTGAAGTTACTATGCTAATAAAGGATAAGAACAAGAATGGAAAGAGGAATCCAGATACGTAGATCACATGAAAGAAAGCTAGAAAGCTCAGTAAGAAGAAAGCAAAGCTAGAAAAATTGCAGAAGTTTCTAGAGAGGACTTCGCAGGAGGAAGGCTTGCAGAACTTGAACCTCACTGGAATAGCAGAACAACACCGACTAGCACTTCGCCACAGCGAAGCAATATGAATGTTGGAGGTGTCCCGACCGTTAGAATGACGCTCTAGAATGTCTAGAAATGCAGTTATTGCCGAAACATTCGCCATTGGACCATTGGGACATCGCCATAACAAATGGAATTATATTGATCGAGGCATTCCTACCCATTGGAAGAGTCCATTACGACGTTGTCTATTTATCTCGTCAAGTGTTGCACCGAGGACACTTTCATGAATTGTGATTATCCAATCCCACAAATAACTAATCGCTTTCGCGCAATGCTTATTGTAACCTCACCATTCTTTCTTCTACCTTGATTATTTGTTCACTGACCTGAGATATTTGATCTTGAGCATGTATGTCAGGCGACCTTAGTGCAGCAGAAAAAATCGTCGAAGAAATCCTCATAGACCTCAAGGTTGAGAAGGTCATGTTCGTAGGAGTACATGCCTCGTCGACGAGAGGTGTGCAGGCATCCCCATTGACCGCATGTCGATATGGGCCCTCCCAAATTGCGACAGAGAAGAGAAGAAAGCATCACGACGACTTGGCAAATGTGAAGCTCATCCCATCAATCCTGCCCAACTATATCCAGGCTCTGGCTGGCACGTTTATTCATGATAGAATCCCAAGGGAATTTGACTATACATTGATTACTTCATACCTCCCAAAGGGGATATGTCTAGTTGGACTGCAGTTAGGCCAAATTATGATGCTGAAGATCAGTGACTTCAACTTACGAGACCATAATAATTATGGCATGCTCGCACCACACAATTACTTGACCAAGACAATGGGGAAAAAGTCAAATATAATCCCCTAGCCATGGACTATGGACATCACGAGGTCCACCATTCTTAATGTGATGAAGATCCCACACTTCAACAAACATCAGGAAGTTAATGTGTGCGTTAAACTCCTCCTGTCATGCTACCATGGTGGTTACCTGTGTTTGGATCAGCGCATCACAGTAGATCTGATGTTGATCCTTCAGATCACTAGATTAAGCATGCAAGGACCAGATCCCCAGGATTTTTACCCAGGGAAGGCTACAGATCGCGCCCTGGCGCAGCGCATGAAAGAAACCTACGACGATGTGGAGAAAGGGAAGCGGGGCTATAAGGTAGCCTCCATACAAAATGACGCAGTGTGCCTAGATTTCCAATTGATCGCTGGTAAGCTCGTCAAGAAGAACAGGCCAACATAGGTCACGGGGTTTGTCGTCAACCTCGCAGGAAAATGCATCGAAGGGATGCAAATGGACTGGGTGAGCTACCTCATCAACCAGTTAGAGAAAGACTATTGCGAAGATTAGGATCAAGGCTACGAGTTCCATTTTAGTTGGTTGTTGATCCTCATTTCCTTCATTACTTGGGAGATGCCGGAAGGAGTGACCTTCCCTGAAATTGAGTCGTCCGAACCACTAGCTACGAAGTTCACTATGCTATGGTATTTGACACATGGCAAAGAAATGGCAGTTAAATGCAGTATTCCACACCTATTATCTACAACTGAAGAGGGCCATTGAATCCTTCCCTCGCATGACGACGAACACTCTGCATAGGTTCAGGCCACTTGTGAAGTTCTGTGCAGAAAGACACTTCATCTATATCACTGCGCGCGGAGATGAACACAAAGAAGAGCTCCAGTCCTATTACAAATTCACAGAGGAGGACATGGAAGAAATAACCAAGGAATGGCCTGCAAAGTCCCTTGTACTGGTCGAACTGACATAACTCTCTGACCCTAACCTCATCAGAAGTCCTATAGTCACTCGCGAAGAATATGATGCACCCAGCAGCAACATGAAGAAAAAGAAGGAAGAGGTACAAGAATTGAGCAGTGCATCAAAGGAAACTACACTAGATTCACCTAAAGGAGGAGGAGGTGACAAAGTATACAAAGAATAGGATGAAGGGGAAGAAAAAAAACATGAACATGGCAAAGTAACCCTGCTTAAGGATCCCATCATGGAGGCTGAGACATCCAAGAAAAGAACGGGTTCCCCGCAGAAACCTTCATCGTGAAATACGTCAAAAGACAATAAACCTCCATTTTAGACTGTGCTCACGGTAGATGATATTGACCTCATCATCGTCATTGTATCAGATACCTCAGAGGACATTTTGTAGTGAATTGAAGCCAAACATGAGACAATGTTAGAACAGGATCAAGGCGGATCTCAAAGGGGTACATCAGGCTCTTTATTTGAGCCTCGTAGTGTCTACTACGTTGTTGTCAGCAAGGGACATAGAAGTAGGAGATCAACTTGCCCAACTATGCATATTAGCGGACTCGACCGAGGCTCACCTTCGTTGGGTCCAGGAGGAAAAGGAGAAGGACATAGAGGCATTAAAGCAAGAAAAAGAAGAATCCCTAGAGAAACTTCGGATTGCGCAACAATAGAAAGATGACCTCTAGGTGAAGTTTGCAGAGGATAAAGCGTAGATCTGGAAGGAAAAAGAACAATTGCTCACAGAGAAGATGTGATTCAAGGAGGCAGTCACTAGAGAACTTCACTCTATGTTGAGCCTCACACAGATAGAAGAAGACATAGTGGAGAGTCAAGTGGAGAAACTCGTTGAAGCTATTCAGCAGCTTAAAGAAATATTGGCAGAATTGTAACTACAGGTCATGCTAGGAATTCCACAGGAAGTGTGAGATTAGAGGGAAGAAACTGCTCGGAGCGCAGTAGAAAGAACAAAGTATTGGCCTTAGAATGAAAGCAATTAAGTAGTTGAAGTGCGTAGACCTATGAATGCCTTGCAGAAGACCCAAAAATAAGGACATTGGAGTCACAACTCCAAGAGGCAAAGCAATTGTTGGAAGATTGGTTGTTGTCATTGATGTCAACCCTAGTTATGGGTTTTGGACCACAAGATTGATAAAGGTATTTGGACATGAAGGACAATGCACATGAATATACAACACCCATGAATGGATAGTATACATCATGTTGTTTCTGGTGGTATGTGGCACGTCACGTGGATCCTCATGGTTGAGGAGAAATGAATTTTTGAAGATGACAAAGTGAATTGCGGAAGGAAGTACATGTAGGCCCTGAAGATAATTAAAGAAAATAATTACAAAATAAGAAAGTGTCAGGTTGGCCCTAATGTTAAAAGGAAGTGACATAAATTGTATAAATAAACATCATTATACATTCATTTGATATAAGTGGAATTTTAGAGGAAACAAGAAGAAAAGAAGGTGGGATTTCAAGGGAGGATGTGGTGATGTGTTCTAAGGTATGTTATTTTCAAGTCATCTTACCATTTTTGCTATAACCTTTTTTATATAATGATTCAGATGGTGAAATCGCTATGGTATTGAGAAGACATATCAAGGTACCTCTTGTGAAAATTTCAGCTCTTGATTCACTATAATTATGGAGATACACTCTATGGAAGATAGGGTTTGTGACCAGTCCTGAAGCTAGTCAATAAACAGGTGTTCTGGGTAAAACAATCATAAATTCTTCATACAGAATCCAAATGAAGTGGGACCAC
>JZKD02S0151625.1:10575-23561 GCA_000966675.3 Picea glauca | reverse complement strand
CCAAATCCTTCATCTCGAACTCCTTTGCAAGGTCATCCTTGCATGAGTGTATCAACTGCTCATCACCAGTCAGTATTAAATCATCAACATAAAGAACAATGATTAAAATCTTACCTTCCACCACAATTTGGTATAGGTTTGTATCTGCTTCACTTTTGGTGAAGCCCAATCCAGTGAAATAGCTGTCTATCCGAGTGTACTAAGCATGGGGTGCTTGCTTCAGCCCATATAATGCTCTCTTGAGTCTGAAAACATGAAAATATTTGTCAAAGGTCTAAAAACCTTTTGGTTGTTCAATGTACACTTCTTCCTCAATGATCCTTTTGAGGAACGTAGTTTTTACATCCATCTAATGAATGCACCAACCCATCTACGCTAAGAGTGCAAGGATGGATCTTATGGAAGAGTACCTTGCGACAGGTGCAAAGGTCTCATCATAATCTATCCCCTTGATCTGTGAGAAGCCTTGAGCCACAAACCTGGCCTTTTATTTCTCAACACTCCCATCAGCAGCTTGCTTTACCTTGTAGATCCATCTTGAACCTACCATTGATTTGTCGACCGGTCTTGGGACAATTTCCCATGCACTGTTTTTGACAATGGAGTCATACTCCTCTACCATAGCATCAACCCAAGTGGGGTCCTATACTGCTTCCTGAAAGGAATATGGTTCAGTCACATTACATTTTCTCATGAGATCCATGTATCCAACAAATCGATCAGGAGACTGTCTCTGTCTGTGCTATGAAGTAGGGGCTCCTACATTCTGTGCAACATCTAGTCTCAATATGTTAGCTTCCATGGTGCGCTTTCTGCCATTTCTGATGGATGGCTCTGCTTGAGTGGTTTCCTCCACTCCATGAATCTCCTCATGTGGTTGATCCACATCTTGAGACTCATCTTTGGGAACCAACAGTTCCTCTTTTGCATGCAAGTCTATCTCCCTCTCAAGCGACAACCGCATGGTTTTCCCCTCATCGAATTTTATATCCCGCCGCATAACAATAATCTTACTGTTCGACAAATACACACAATAATTATGGGGTGTTTCTGTGTACCCCACAAATATCCCAACTTCAGCATTCGGTTCCAGCTTGTTCCTGGCATCCTTGGTCACATGCACATAAACAGATAGCCAAATTTTTTAAAATGAGAAACATCAGGTTTCTTACCAGTAAAAGCTTCTTCAGGTGTACTCATGCCAAGTACTCTATGAGGACAACAGTTCTGCACATAAACTATAGTATTTCATGCTTCTGCCCACAAATGCATTGGTAGGCCCTGATCATGCAACATCGCTCGTGCTGCACCCACGATCGTTCTGTTCTTTCTCTCCACGACCCCATTTTGCTGTGGGTTATGAGGTGCTATGAGTTCTCTTTGAATTCCTTCTCTGCTGCAGAAGTATTTGAATTCGTTAGAGATGTATTCTCCACCATTATCGCTCCTTGGAGCCTTCACTTGCTTCCCTGACTCTTTCTCCACCAATGCTTTAAACTCACAGAACTTTGAGAATGTTTGATCCTTCTTCTACATGAAGAATATCCAACATTTACGAGAAAATTCATCAACAAAAATAACATAATACCTATGTTTTGCTGTTGAAGCAACCGAGAATGGTCCACACACGTCCCTGTGAATTCTCTCCAGGATCACTGAATCACGGTTCTCATTTTCATGATAGGTGGACTTTACATACTTCCCCAGGGTGGAACCCTTGCACTGATCTAACTGAGAAAGTGTTCCCCTTGGAAGTCCAATAGATATTTGTTGCATGATCTTCAAGGCTCCATGATGAAGATGGCCCAATCGCCTATGCCATAATTCGCCCTCAACCCGGCTCACCACTTTTTTTTCCTTGCCTATCATGGCACTGCAGCCATCTACCTCTAGGATGTAGAGATTCTTAACTCAAATCCCTATCTTCTTGACTTGACCCGTTGCTTTATGTCGCAGGTAGGCTTTTCCACTGCTAAAAACAACATCATAGCCTCTGTCCTCCAACATTGCGACTGAGACCAAGTTTTTCTTCAGACCTGGAACATGCATAACATTTTTCAATTGAAATGGTTTACCTGACTCCCTTTGAAAGGTAATGGTACCAATACCAGTTGCATTGTATCGTCCATCGTTGCCCATATCTATATGCATTATGAGATATTTCTCCTCCAAGTCAATGAAAGACTCTTTATCTCCTGCCATGTGGAAGGAAGCGCCACTATCCAAATACCACACCGATCCCGATGCACTTGAAGCCATGCATGCGATCAAAGCGAGGTCAAGTTCAAATTGTGAGACAAGAGCCTCACCAGTTGTAGCTCCAAAAATTTTCTTGTTCTTCCTCTTCTACGGACAGTTAGTAGCAAGATGCCCATGTTCGTGACAATGAAAACACTTCACTTTGGACAAATCCAACTTCTTGACTTTAGAATCGGATTTTGAATGGAATTTCTTCCATTTCCCTTTCCTTTCCTTGGAAGTCAAAGAACAATCCTCTTCATCATAACACTTTGATGAAGATCCATCTCTGGTGTTCCTCCTGAACTCCTCTTGCACTAGATCCGACCATAGTCGATCCCAATCTGACAATTTTTCCCTTCCATTGATAGAGTCTTGATAACTATGCCAACTCTTGGGAAGTCCTAGGAGATCCAAGCTCACCAAATCATCAACAACAACTGTTATTCCCACACTTCCAACCTCATCCCGACATTGGAGAAAATTTGTGAGATATTTTGGAATGGTGTCGCCATTATCCATCTTAATCTTCCTGAGTTTATCTTTGAGCGCCAATTTCCTATGGTCGTTGCTGTTTTGGAACAGATCCGTCAAAACCTTCCACATTGCATGTGGTGTGGTTTTCCCATGGAGACTTGAGACAATGTGGTCTCGTACTCCCTCCAATAGAATCCTCCTTGCCTTTTCCACTTTCTTTTACCATTCATCAAGATTTGCGTTATCTGTCGCATCAGTCTTAGGAACATCTTTGTCAATGTATTCCCTCAAGCCATTGTCTTCAAGTACTGCCTCCATCCTGTCCTTCCAAGCAATGTATTTTGAGTTGCCCTCGAGTGCATACTCCAATCTCAAGTCATTGAAAGACATTTTGATCTTGAATCAATTGTCGCACCAAGAAAATTATGCAAATTCGAATGTTATCCAACCACCAAAACTCAACTGCTGCAATCCCTCTTTCCCTGGGAGGTTTGCACCCCACCTGTGAGTAACCTGAGGGAAGTTCGAACCTTACCTGTGTATAGCCTGCGAACTTGACTGGGAGGTTCACACTGTAATGCATTGTAGGGTGACGGAGGTTCGCACCTCTCCCTTGATCAGTCTGCAAGAATGATCAGGGAAGTTCACACCTCTCCTTTTACTAGGGTGCGAGAATTTCTTCTTTGATAACTGTGTGTAGTCTACAGTACTAAAGTTCGCACCCTGCTAGAGACGAGACCTACGAAAATAAAATTATGTTCGCACCTCACTTCCTTAGCTTCGTGGCCTCCGTGGCTATAATACCATGTAGAAATTTCAATACAGATTAAGTATCTCCTACGATTCTCTTGATATAACAATTATATGCCACTGTTAAATACAAAATCACTTCTACTATTATTCTTGCAGAAAATTAAACCACGATCACAAAGTGAAGTATCAATAACACATAACACATAAGTTTTACCGAGAAAGTGTAAAGATAAAAACCCCACTATCATATATTATGTATATCATGGACCATGAAACAATCTCATACAAAACTCTAATCCAAGAGCTCTCAGTACAATACAATCGTCTCACATTGTCATACACAAATCAACAAATACATGTGCCAATTCCTATGTCCAGACAACTTGCCTCCTCTGCACAAATCCTTGCAATTAGAATTCTCACAATCGAATCTGAATTGCCTAGTTTGCACATGCTCATAAGCATATCCACTGCATGTGTGATCAAATCACAACTGATAACCAAACTGTCCCTTTCACCTGTTATCTCAACTGGGTCTCCACTAGATCTGACATGCATGTAGTTAACCGTGGCGAATTTTCAATTGCATGTGAGTTCACTGATTGTGAATTAATGAATAATTAATTCACTGAACTCTCACTAGTGCAAGTTTAGTTACAATTAGTACAACTAATCTTAACTCACTTAACTACACTTATAGTTCTGTTACAAATCCAAGTCACTCAGTTATGAATGAAATAATAGATTAATATTTATTGTCCAATTTATTTAAGGGAAAAGTAAATTAGACACATGTTTCATGTTGAATTTTCAACAATTGTGTCGTTTGGGCCATATCTGTGTTCCATCAAGTGAGCGAGTGAAGCTGAATTGGGAAGCCCACTACAGTCATGTGGCAGGACACTTTGGCATCGAAAAGATAGTGGCGATTTTACAGAAACATTTCTACTGACTGAAACTTCGACAGGAGGTCAACAAGTATATCAGGTCCTGCACTGCCTGTGCTATTGCCAAACCGACCACTAAGAAACATGGCATGTACACCACTCTTCCTATTCCTGATAGGCCATGGGAATCCATCTCAATGGATTACATGTCGGGCCTCCCATCCACCAAGCGGGGAAATGACTGTTTTTTTGTGGTTGTTGATCACTTTTTTAAGATTGTGATTCTGGTTGCCTGCAAGAAGAGCATCACAAAAGAGGCCCCTGCCAAGCTCTTCTTTGAACGAGTCTGGGTACATTTTGGAATCCCACAAACCATTGTCTCATATTGGGATAGTAGATTTCTCAGCACATTCTGGTCGAGCCTCCGGTCACTGCTGGAGACCAAGATCATCAAATCCACGACCTTCCACCCCCAGACAGATGGCCAAACCGAGGTTGTAAATCGAATGATTGTGCATATCCTTCGCATGTATAATTCAAAGCACCCTCACAGATGGGATGAGATCCTTCCCTATGTAAAACATAGCTACAATCAAGCCCTGCATAGTTCAACCGGCCACAACCCCTTTCAGGTGGGGTTAGGATTCCAACCATTGGATCCCATAGATGTTGCACTTCCCCTTGTGGTCACCTCGACCGACTCATCCCCTACTCCAACTGAAGCTAAAAAAGCCACTTGATTCATTGAGCGGATCCAACACATCCGTCAACAGGTTCATGATATCCTATAGAAGTCCAATGACAAGTACAAATAGCGCCATGATCGACATTGGGTGCCACATAAGTTCTAGGTGGGCGACAAAGTTTGGTTGCACTTGCAGAAAGAACGCCTTACAGGACCCCATTAGAAGCTTCGACCAATCCATCATGGGTCATACAATATCACCAAGGCCATGGGGGATAATTCTTTTGATCTCAACATTCCTCCTTTCCTTGGCATGCACCCAGTGTTCAACATGGATCTGCTTCGCCCTTATCTCCCACCATTATTGAACACCTCAGAAGTAGCAGAAAAACTGACACTGACAGAGCTCAACCCCGACTACATACAACATTCATACAATGATCATATTGTGGACACACAGATCAAGGGCACTCGACAACAAAGGATCCAACTTTATCGAGTCGTCAAAGCAGGGTAGCTCCCACACCAAGGCAAGTGGCTCACCCGGGGCCAAATTCAGCAGAAATTTCCTCATCTAATGGGGGACCTCAATGAAATGGAGACCATTGATTCCTAAGGAGGGAGGATTGATCCAGATGGATATCGATGGCCACCCACCTTTTCCAACTGGCTCAAAACAGTTTTCTGACAATTTTGGCAATTTACTATTTTTAGTAGTTTTAACTTCTGGGGCCATTTTGAGGGCCTAAATGAAGGTTTTTCTAGATTGAGATCCTTAAATATACTCAAAGGAAATATTTATCCCCCAAAATGAATCTCCTCGACGATACCTTTCCAACGGGATATCACACGCCTAAAATGGAGATCGTATGCAAAAGTTACGACCCTGGGAAGTTGATGTACTAACTTACCCAAACAGGGCTCACATGACTTTTGGCGCTTCATCTCATAGGGTTATGTTTTTGGATGTATAGGGTTTTTGGAATTCTTGTTTATTGTAAAAATTCCTTTAGAGCCTCATTGTAATCTTTTTCTTGCGAATGCACATAGCTGTCACATCTCTTCTCAGAGATAAGCCTCCACCATTCCAACAAGCTTGTTTCCGCTGGATTTTACAGTTTCATCTTATTTCGTTATTGAATAGAAAACCAGTTTTACTGTATCTTTGTTATTTTCTATTAAGAACCTGTTAATAATTTGTATTCATTTTGTTTTGCTCATAAAATCCGGATCATAACCCATCTAGGAAGTTATGGTGTTGGTGTGGGTCATGTTCAATGGACTCATCTAGAGGAATGTGAGTAAGCAAAGGCGGATTTTCACATCACTACCATCATGTGAAGAAGAAACCAAAATAGGAACACAATACGACATGCTCATCGAATTAAGCTTGCAAACAAAGATATTTTCATCAATTTTAACATCTCTTCTAATAATTATTTAATTAGAATGAGGTTGAATAAGTCGGTAACCTTTGACATCTTCAAAATATCCAACAAAAATGCACTTCTCACTCTTAGGTTGTAGTGATTTCCTTTATTCATTAAGAATGTGAGCCCATGCTTCACCAACAAATTAATGGAAGTAGTTTACATCTGGCTTAATTATAGTCCATGATTCTTCTGGTGTTATATTTTTTAAAGCCTTTGTAAGAGTGTGATTAACTATGTAATTAACAAAATTGTTGGCTTCCGTCCAATAATTAAGACTTAATCATTTAGATTGGATCATACAATTAGCCATTTCCTTTAATGTGCAATTCTTTCTCTCAACAACACCATTTTGTTATGGTGTATATGGAATATTATGTTGCATTTTAATGCTCTATGCAATGCAATAGGTGTTAGACTTGTTGTTCACATATCCATTGTCATTATTTTATCTTAACATTTGTAGTTGATGTTTGTTGACCACCTATTTCAACTAAGTGTCAGCTTCATGTATCATGAAGATATGTACCTTATGATACGACAAGTTTGAAGAGCTATGGCTCAACAGGGAAATTTTGTCCCCATAACTTTTTTCTCTCTCCATGGAATGTCTGCTCCCCTGCGTGGGAAATTTTTGTAATGTAACATGATAGTATGGGTAAATTTATAATGATTTAGTGGCCTATGAATTTATCATTAGGTAATTCCTTTCATCGAGTGTTTTTTTCCTCAGGCAATTAATTTTTTTTTTCCAACAATTTTACTTACTTGAGTTTTTCACTCAATAATCCTCCAAAGTGGTGAAAGGAATTCTAATGATCAAGCCCAATATGTAACTAAGGTTTCAAATTTTTTTAAATGACCATGCTATATATCTCCTAAAGTCTTGCGTAATTCCGTTAAGTTTTTATGAGATTCGTTAATAATTAAAATTTCTCGTAAATTGAAAACTTTTAATTTTTTTTTATGTAAAATGTAAAAATTTGGTTCTTGGGGATTTTGTATAGAGGTGTGAGTACTAAAAAAAATGGCTTATGACCCCCTACACCCTTGTTCCAAGTTTCAACTCAATTGGACAAGTTTTTCTAGGTCAATCTCCATGAGGAGTCCAAGTCAGTGAAAAATCAACAAATAATTGACTAAATTAAAAATGTCAAATTTTGCCTAAAGTTGTAAAACATGAGAAAAGGGCGAAAAGTTGTTTCCTAAGTATTTTCTATGTAATAGGGGGTAAAATAAATCAAATCCTCCATTTTCTACCTCTCATTCAACTTAACTTTAGAGAGGGGGACGAATTTGTCTCTTGTGGGGCTCACCATCTCCACTGGATTGGCCATTTGGTGATGGGGACCACATGGGGGGCCCATTCTACACGTTGGGTGACCCCTTGGGGAATTCGAGAGAGGTTTAAACTTTGTATAGGGGGTTTATTTGATCCATATGGATTTCAGTGGCCTCCCACCTATTCCAATTGGTTCATTTTGGTAGTTTTCTAGTCTGGTAGTTTTTTTCCTAGTTTTTAGGTCCCTGACCTACGAGGCTGTTTTGAGGCCCTAAACAAAGTTTTTAGGGCTTGCCTTAGTCAAATTGGGCACAAATTCAAACTTTGATGACAACATGTGTATTCCTTGGATAGACCTTTCCAATGGGCTATCGTGTGCCTAAAACAAAGATCGTATGCAAAATTTATGACCCCGGGAAGTTGATGTACTAGCTTACCCCAACGGGGCCTACATGAATTTTGGTGCTTCATCTCCTAGGGTTAGGTTTTTGGATGTCTATTGTTTTGGCATTCATTATTATTTCAAAAAGGCCTTCATAGCCTCATTTTAATCATCTTCTTGCGAATGATCACAACCGTCACATCTCTTCTCAAAGATAAGCTGCCACCATTCCAACAAGCTTGTTTTCCACTGCATTTTACAGTTTCAACTTATTTCCTTATTGAATAGAAAACCAATTTTATTGTATCTCTATTATTTTGTGTTAAACATCTTTTAATAATCAGTATTCATTTCGCTCTGCTCATAAAATCTAGATCAGTGTTCTCATAGCAGTCTGCTCCTTGTCGTCTTAATGCATGTCTCCAACGAGGTCAGGGTACAAAGAATTAGGTCTCAAGCTTGTTTCTCTTGAGGAAAAAATCTCTCGCATGCCCAAGCGCCATCTTATGGAAGGAGAAAATAAAGATGAAGGGATAGGATATTGTTTCAAAATGTTGCTTGAGGAATCCCTCACACAACAGAGGAACGAGATGATGGACAGTTTCGCGCAAATCCTTCCCTTCAAGGTACAAATCAACTTTGATATTCCTATATTTGAAGATCAGATAGACATAGATGTTGTAGACGAGTGGTTGAATCTACTAGCATGGTACTTTTTTTTCCATAACTTTTTGAATAGAGAAAATATTACTTTTGTGCTCCTCAAATTTGTTCCCCATGTCAAAGATTGGTGGGAAACTTTCTGTGAGAAAAAGGAAACAAAGGAATCCTCGCTATTTATAGTTGCGACCACCTGGGAATCCTTCAGGGATGCTATTAATGAAAAATACTACCCTATCAGAAGCTATGACGACTGGTATTCCAAATGGACCACACTGCGACAAAAAATAGACCAAGCAGTGTCAGAGTTCACAAATATCTTCCATACCTTGCGCACCAAGATGGGTATCAAAGATTCAGAGTGACATCTGGTGCTCAAGTATCGTGGTTCTCTACATAGATACATCCAGAACGAAATGGAAATTTTGGACATCTCGTCCTTGGGCACGGCCTATCGATATGCCATCAAAATCGAGCAGAAGCTCAAACAAAAGACACATAAATTTTGGCCTGGGAACCCCTCTCAACAAAATCTAGGAAAGGGTGGCCCCAACCCACAGAACAAAGGATAGAGAAAATATGGACAGTATCAGGACAACCAGTCCAAGATGCAAGCAAAGAAGGACACTATAAATACAAAGAAAGATATCAGGAAGTGGTGCAACTTCCATAAGATCCCTTGGCATAACATTGTTGATTGTCGCTCAAAGCAGTCACTCGTGGCCGAATTGAATCCTCTAAATAAGATGCAGGTTATGAATCTTATTCAGAACCATAAAGGGGAAGATGAATTATTGACACATAACCTACTGCCACCATTGCTACCACCAAGCTCCATCTTGGTGAACCAGACGAGCCAGAAGACGACAAATGCCTTTTCCATTCACAGATGTGGGTAAAAGGCACCCGCTGCACTTCATCATTGATATTAGGAGCCAAAAGAACCTTATCTCAACATAGGTCATCAAGCGGCTAGACCTAGCGACAATGTCGCACCCGCAGTCGTACACCATTGGATGGCTCCTCTAAGGAAGTGATCTCTGCGTCAACCAACAGTGTCAATTGTCATATGGCATCAAGCCCTCCAAAGATGAGGTATTGTGTGATGTTTCTCCTCTCGAAGTTTGTAATGTTCTTTTGGGCCAAGCTTATTTATGGAAACGTCATGTTGTATATGATTCTAGGCCTCGTAGTGTTATTATTACTTTGAAGAGGAAATTGTAAAGGATACCCAAGGCAACCCCTCCTAGTGCTATTTCCTTGATCTTTGCCAAGCAATGCAGGAAGGTCATCTCTCAGACCGAGAAATTTTTATTCTTCGTGATTCCATCTCAGAGTGAGCGAAAGATCGCGGACACATCTAAGGCCTCCGCATCCGATCTCTCCACACAACGGAAGCAAGTGGATAAGGTCGTGGAAGAATACTCAGATATCTTATCTTCTCCTATGGGGGTACCTCTGCACTGCCAGGTCATGCATCCCATCGATCTGACCCCAGGATCACTACTACCCAATGGGCTAGTCTATCATTGCTCTCTATTAAAAAACGAGGAGATCAAGAGGAAGATCCAAGAACTGCTCCACAAGGGGCACATCTGTTCTATCTCATCGCCTTGTGGGAGCCCAATCATGTTGGTGCAGAAGAAAGATGGTACTTGGCAAATCTGAATTGATTACCGGGCCTTGAATAAAATCACAGTCTAAAACCGGTACCCGATTCCCTGAATTGATGACCTCCTTGATTATCTCATGAGGGCCAAATACTTCAGTAAGATTGATCTGAATTCTGGATACCACTAAGTCCCAATAGAATAGACATATGTATAGAAGACCACCTTAAAGTGAAAATAAGGTCTTTTTGAATGGACGGTCATGCCCTTTGGTTTGTGTTGTGGAGAAAATCTCCCTATGGACTAGCAAATAGAGTTCAAAATTTGCATGCAGATATGACCGAAGAGAAACTACTTTCTACCTTCATCCCTAGATTTAAATCCCCTTTTCTTAGTAAATGCATAGAAAGATCAACCTACCTCATTCCCGACGTTTGATGTCGATCCTCAATTGTACTTGATTACTTGTTCGCAATACTCCTTCCGAAGTTGACCTACATCCAAGACAAGCAACAACTACACATGCATCCTACTTATACACTAACGGGTTAGAAATCCAAAACATGTACTAATAAAACTATAAACAGTTCATGAATTGGGACGGGAAAAACATTTTCTTTATTACTTTAAATGAGTCAACTTACAAAGGTTGAGACCGGCCACCGCTCCTCGAACCTGATCCCAGGATCCTCTTCTTCTGTCCTTCAACTTCTTTGCTTTGAATCTCCTTTGGCACAAGGAAAGGCTAAAGGGTTGGGACAATGGGACTACGTAAATGGGAAGAGTTTCTTTGCTATATTCCCCCCCCTCCAAATGGGACCCCTACCCCTTCTTTTATAGGCTAGAAGGAGCTAGGTATTTGGATGAACCCTTGGCCATGCATGGCTGGGATTTTTAGTTAACTTACCCATAACTTTTGTGCTCCGTCGGAAACTTTCCCTTTTTCATGCTTTTTTCGGTCCACGCGGGCTGTTTTGGGTCAGTCAGCGTGTACACGTGTGCAGTAATGGATTAGGGCGCGTGGGCCTTTATAAAAGATGATTTTCAAAGAGTTTTTCAACAATGCTTTGGCAAAGAAGGGATATGAGTTGGCCTGATGCCAGGTAAGCATCTGTGGTGCAATTTAGGGTTATAACATATGCCCCCTAATGTGTGAGGTCAGAAGAGCATCTGATGGCTGAAATACATTACCAATCTTTACTGATGTGCCGAATGATTGAGCCCAAGGATAAGGAACCAGGAGGTGTCATCTGCAAAATAACAAATGTTTCACCGAGGCGGGCATACCCATGCTCGAGATAAAATAGAATCATGGCTACCAATCAAATACATTTTAGATCCATGTCAAATAACTATAAAGAGTATCCGCGAACAATACATAGCGGAGCTACATCTTGAAATCAGAAAGATATACATATAGAATATCCATCTTCCAGAAGCTGATTCGGCCTGATGGCTGGAGATGAGATCTTCAGAGCTCGAGCAACAACTTAAAAATCTTCAAAACTCAGGTAGGAGTGTAATATGAGTGTATGAATGCACTACCCAAAGGTCTTCGATGGCTCGTCGGTCATGGACTTGATAATCTTGATGATCAGACTGAAGGCTTCAGTGATTTCGGACAAGGACTTGATTGAATGTTCAGGATGGTCGGGTATGAGGACAAGAGACATATTGCAGAGGGGCCGACTCAGGCTTGGTGACAAACTTCCCTTGGATAATAGCACGACAAATAATGAGACTTAGGCAACATGACATTAATCATAAGTCTACGAAGCAGGAGGCAATGCAAACTCTCCATATGTTTGGAGGGATAACCAAACAGTGGAGGACACAAATCTATATAGCGAGAAAAGATTCCTAAGGTCGTACTACATCCCACAGTTTGATGAACAAATGGACAAATGTGCTTTATCCAAGGGCGACTCATGACGCTGCCAATAAAGAAAATATGTTTCCCTTCCTCCTTTTGGGGTATATTTGATTTTTTTGTCTTTTTCAATAATTTTGGAAAAAAGAATAAAGGAATATTACGTTACAATGGAGGAACAAGTGTTGCAAACATACAAGTTCAAGGCACAAGGACAAGACTGATGTTCTAGTAAAATGATACTTGGGAAGAATCCTTCGAGGGCCAAAGGTGTGAAGACGTAGAAGCAAACTGTTACAAGGCTCGCGTATAAGGTATGCAAACGTGGTTAATAAAAAACACAATGGTAATGTCCTTCGATGTAAGTTTAACAAGCCTAGAGAAGGTAAGATCGGTGGTTTTTCATATTTAGAGAGTCTGAAAAACATAAAAGGAGACTCCATTGGGGTACCTTTTTCGAAGGTAGTCTAGTCGGTTTGAAAAAGGGGTAAACTAGCACAGACGAGACGTCTATTCAAAACCATTTTAACGAGTGTGATAAAGACAAGATCACTTGGCCATTTTTTCATTTTTAAGGAGTCTGAAAAAAGCATAACCATGGACTCCGTCAGGAATATTCTTCTGGACCAATTTAACGAGTGTGAAAGAATAAGGTCACTCAACGATCTTTTCAATTTTAGGGAGTCTGAAAAGAGCTTAACTATGGACTCCG
>JZKD02S0151581.1:10149-23563 GCA_000966675.3 Picea glauca | reverse complement strand
TATGGCCACAACCAGACTATCCCACGAGTCTAGTAAAGAACACAGTAAACTGATACATTTATCTTCATCTAAAATTTTAATCTCAATAGATACTAACTGACTTACCACAGTATTGAAGGCATTCAAATGCTCTTCCACCAACTCTCCATCTCTCATCCTCAGGTTATATAGCTTCTTTCTCAGGAATAGTTTATTCACTAGGGACTTAGACTGATACAATTTCCCCAACTTTTCCCATAAATCCTTCGTTGTATCTTCCTCTGACACATTCAGTAATATCGAATCGGAGAGACACAGTCAGATTGTGCTCTTTGCCTTCTGATCCTACTTTTTCCAGTCATCTGTTGAAGTTCTTGTAGGTGCAGTACCTGGATCTACCGTGATCCACTGATGTCTGTCCACCAACAGATCTTCCATATTGAGCTTCCACAACTCAAAAAAATTTCCCATTAAACTTCTCAATCTCCATCTTCAAATTGCTTGCCATTTCTTTTCACCTGAAAAATCAATACCATAGATCTCCCACTGTAACAAGGCTTATCACAGTCCTGAGCCAAACCCTTGACCACAAAGACGTCCCATGAAGCCAACAAAGCTCTGATACCAAATGTAGATTTTAACCTTGTACAATATCTACTACAAACAAATATTCAGTAAAGGAACAGAAAAGATATAATGGAAAATACAAACATCACACAGAGATTTTTCCCCTGGAAACCCAAACTGGGAAAACCAGCATATTCTATATTCATTCATAGTGATACATTGTTTACAGTACAATATACATATAGGAGCTAGCGACATCCAAAACCCTAACCCAATGACCTAGATTAGTCAACAACCCTAATTCCTTAACCGGAAATAGAAAACCATCGACAAAGAAACCATGTGCCGAAAAAACACCTAAAATATGTGACACGATTTCTGAGGCAGAGAATATAACATATACCCAATAGTATGGTGGCTTAATGATAGTCTAAACCTGAATAGCGTAGTCTCCCTTCATACCATTTCTTAGAGTATCTTTTCCTCATTTTTAAACCATTAGATCAGTCTATTGTTAATCCAAAAGGGAGTTGGAGGAAATCTCTGAATGGCCATTTTTAAGTATCACCTTCAAAACTCAAAGAAATTTGCCTTTGTTTGGTTTCTTTACCCCTCATAGAATTACATTCTTTGATCCCCTGCTTCTATCCATGGATACACCTCAAAAGAAGAAGTCTCACAAGGGACGAAGTGTGGTCAGAACTGAGCCTTCTGACATGTACCTATTTGATGTTGAGCCTATGGTCAAGGAGATTTTCCAAAGGGTTGGTTGCCTCTCTTTTTGTCAAAACATGTAGAGGGGACACGTTGAAGTAGCAAGGCAGTTTTCCTTGAACTTTGCTGGTATTAAGACCAAGGTAGGAAACCTTGAGTTTCAAGTATATGAGGCCACTATTGCAGCAGCCACTGAGATACCCAACACTGGTGAGAGGTGGTTCAAATCCATGATCCTCAATGCATCCTTTTCCAGGGATTTCCTCAAGCCAAGCTATCAGAAAGACAATTTGTCTAAGGGAGTGACTAGGAGCCACTTGGTTGACGGTTTTGATAAAATGTTGAAGATTATCCAAAAATATTTTACATGTGAGGGAAGATTTAACATGATATACCAATATCACATTAGACTCTTGTTACATTTCACTAGTAAGGATTCAATGAATATCCCTTTTTACCTGTTAAGAAGGATGGGAAAGATTTCTTATAGAGTCCAAGCCAAGTCCAAGGTTGTGGATACTAGTGTTTTCCACTCTAGGTTGATCAGGATGTTGGTTATGGAAGAGTTGAAGAAAAGGAACATTTATTGGGAACAATTCATTGTCTCTGCCAATATGCAACTAGATATAGCCTCTACCCCTCAATCTAGGATGCAGATCCCTTTGCCATCTAGTAGTGTTTCCCCAGTAGGAACAAGAAGAATATAAAAAGAAAACCTACTACCCAAGACAAAGAAACCCCTAAGGAAATTGAAGAAGAAGAGAGGGAGGTTCATCACTCCCCACAAAGAGAATTTTCACCTCCTCCTGCACCTGAATTGGAAGAAGTTCCTTCATCGACCAAAACCATATCCAAGAAGGGGAGGAAATTGCATTTCCTTTCACCTACTCCAATAGCTAAGACCAGAGTCAGGAGGCCTTTTACTAGATCATAAGCCCACAAGGAAGCTTGTGAAGCAGAAGTCATACCCAAAGCTTTAGTCCCAAAGAGAGTTAAAGGTAAAGGTGAAGCCATTGAGAAGCCCATTGAGGTTATAGCCAAAGCCTCTATTCAACATAAAGATAAAGGTAAAAGTAAATCCACTGAGAAGCCTATTGAGGTTTTCAACATTATCACTCCTTCAGACAATCCCACTTTCAAAAGATTGATTAGACAACTCAAGGATGCTAGAAAAGAAGTTGCAAGTTTGAAGGTTGAAAGTTTGACTGAGAGAAGAAAGATGAAGGAGCTCATGGACATGTACAATGGAGCCCTTAATTTGGCAAGGTTTACAGCAAGAATATTATTTCATCTCCATAGGCAACTTAAGACTCTATATAGGAAAAACAGAAGCATTCAATCCCAAAACAGGAAGCTCAAAGAAGAATTGCATCCCTTCAAGATTGATTTAGCTCGGAGGAACTTAAATGTTCTAGTAAAAGCTGCAATAGAAAGAAATGAACCTGAAATAGAGAAGAGTGCCCTTGCTAAAGAAAGAGGTGTTGCTATGACAAAGGGAAGTTATCGTGCAACAAGGAGGATTGCTTGATTGAGGAAGTAGATGGAGGGTATGACATATCCATTTTCGAGGGTGGTTGCTTTTGCAAGCTTGAAGTGTTCAAGGAAGTATGATATTTTCACCTATATAGGCATTTACAGCCTCCTAGTCCATCCGCTAAGATTTTTTTTGTTTTTGAAGAGTGGTTACATCACACAAAAAAACACAGATATTTCGTAGCGCCTGTCCCTGCGGAATCGTCTACACAGACTGTTCTATGATTGCGCTACCAAAGGTGCTACAAAATCACCTAGACAAGCACAAGAATGGCTCTATGGAATTTGTAGAGCAACTTTTCAAAGGGGTGCTACGGAATCTGCAGAGCATTTTATAGGAAGGCGCTATGAAATCACCTAGCCAGGTATAGGAAGGGCGCTAAGGAATCTGCAGAACAATTTTTCAAAGGGGAGCTACAGAATCTACAGAGTAGATTATAGGAGGGTGCTACGGAATTGGCTACTGAATGTGCTACGGAATGGTGCTACAAACTGGCCATTACAGTCAAAGGTTTTGAATTCCTGACTCCTTCTTGACTTTGATGATGTGGAGGGAACCAAAGATCAGCATGTGGCATCTAGGGATCAACATATGAGCTTGGAGGACACATGGCACTAGAGAAGGATGCGCCCAAGCTGTAAGACATGTCATTCAATGTTTATTAGAGTGGTTTCCAACATGGCTCCTTAAATTTAGCAATTTGTTAGATCTGTTGGTACAGATGTTAGAATTGTAGTTTTTTGTGGAGAATCCTAGGATAGGAAGGCCAGCTCACGCCTCTAGATGTTTCCTATTGTTTTTTATTATAAATACATATGATGAATGATTTGATAGGTTGGAATGGTTGAGCAAAGCTCCCTTTTTGTAATATTTTGACTAAGTAGAGTTCTTCTCTGGTTATGTATGAGACTTGAGACATTTTCATTAATAGAAGTCAGTTTCCTTTCATCATCTTGCTTCCTCTTATTCTGAAATGATCATGATTGGATCATCCATATGAGATGTTGTGGTTGTTTTATAATGGATGTTTGATTATAATGTTGCTATGAATGTTTTTCAATGTTTTAAACTTTAAGTTCAAGAAGTTCGTGTGACTGATTTTTTCTTCACATAGCTACTTGAAGGCCTGATGTTTATAGCAGACCTATCCACCTTCCTCACTAAGTCTTCCTTCTATTCACCTTTACCCTTAAACCACTTACTGAAGTTAATCAAACCCTCATTTTCTTATGCATGCTAGCCTAGATTTCTGTGTTAAAACATTCTTATGCTGAGTTTTGTCCATTTGACCTTTAATCACTAATTTACATTCACAAACCTTTTGATGGGTATTGGGCTTATCCTCTTGCAATATGAGGGTGATTCTTAGTGTTAACAACTTCAATAGTTAAACATTTGCTTTGATACCACTTTGTAGCAATCCCAAACCCACCTTCCTTGGATGTCGAGGCACTCGTTTCAAATTTCCTACTCAACCTCCAATGGATCTACCAACAATGAATAATAAGATTAAATGAGGAATAGTCTAGCTCAGACACTCCTAGATCTGCATGACACCTTGTTCCTCCTAGGTAACAACATGTATCCCTCTCTTAGACACTTAAAGACAAGGGTAGGATTATTTTCAAAAATGAAGAAAGGTGGATATTTTAGGATTATACAGATGGGAACATCAAAATATATTATCTTCTCTATTTATCATTTCTTCCCCTCTCGTGGATTCATATCTCCTTGTGCTTGTTTGCGGTATTTGGGTGCTTTTTAGCATTATATTTCATGTACCTTTTTACATAACAAAATGCACCATGGGAATTTTTACCTTCAAGACGATCAATCATTGTATCAAAACATAGCATGCTAAAAATCAAAACATAGTCCATGTGTCTAGACACGTCATGATTGTATATATGTATATGTTTATCTATAATTCGGGGGTTAAAGCCAAGGTATTACACCTCAGTGTGATCCCATCTAATCTCCTCCATCCTAATCCTTCTTGGATCAAGCATTAATTTGTTGATTTCAGTTTCAAAGCCCTCATTTGATTGCTTGGAAAATGTCAAGACAATAAACGGTCCTCAAATAGAAAACAACATTCCTATACCAGTCATGATGTTGTAATCACTTAAATACAACAAGACTAAGCTCTTAATCATTTGAGAAATTCTCCTCTTGTGATTGAAGAACATTCATATTACTTTCATGTAGTAATTTTGCCAATGCTTTGCCTCTCCCCAACTTGGTACGATTCATTTCCAAGTAATATTCTTGGATTTTAGCAATCCATCTTACTTATTTAACTAAACATTATTGTTGGGATAATATGTCTTGTACTTGAGTATGGGATAAGTATGCAGTGATTATGAATTGATCCACATAACCTATGAATTGTTTGAAATATTGAACCAATGCAAATGCTTTCTTCTCCGTGATGGTGTAATTTAATTCAATACTTATTAAGATTTTTCTCATGATTGTAACACGATGCTCCAAACCATCCTCATTAATTTGAAGTAACCCACTAGCAATGGTATATCTAGAAGTAAAAGATAATATCTAAAATTCTTTTGAATAGTTGGGGCTTAACAAGGAAAGGGTTATTGATATGGAATTCTTAGTTTTTTCAAAGGCTCTCTTATTGTTTTCATTCAATAGGATTTCCTAATATTTCTTCAACATGCAAGAAATAGGTTGTTTGATTTCAATGTATAGCTTAAGTGGGCCTAATGGTTAAGAACATGGGTTTTCTCCTCAAAGGTCAAGTGTTCAATTTCAGAAGGGGAAAAGGTATGTACATTCAAGAAAGATGTTTTTTGTGGATATTTGTGTTTTGTTGGCAAGGTACCAACACTCTCACTCTCGCTTTTGAGCTAGATAGTGGGATGAAATTCATTTTGTGAGTAGAACCCAATGCCCAAAATTTAAATCAATTCGGTGTAGCTTGAGCAGTTGAGAGGAAATTTGTTATCCTCCCCCACCTAGGTTCGGATCTCACTTTCTAAAATGCTTGCCCTCTTGGTGAGCCAATTGTTGATTATTGACCTGGCCCCGAAGAATCCAGTTTAACCTAGGTACCATTCTCAGAATGAGGAGAAGTATATAGTGGGTTTCCCTAGGAAATGCATTATGTGAAACAAAACAAAAAAGAGAGAGAAAGTTTTGTAATTTAAACCAAATTAGGGATGAAAAATCTTAATAAATTTCTTTATGCGAAGAAAGACTAGTCAAACGTATTCATTTACTGGTAATGATATTGGTTGGATGACCTCTATCCTGTAAGGGTCGATTTTAACCCCCTCTTTGGACATTACATGTTAGAGTAATTTCCCTTCTATCACCCCAATAATTGTTTTTTAAAGATTAATTGAAATGTCAAACTTTTTACTTTTTTAAATACTTTTCTCATATGTTTGACATGGTCCTCTTTGTTCTTTGAAAACACAATCAAGTCATATTGGCATATGATAAATCATTATGGTATCAAAAGATAAGTCCATTACTCTTTGGAAAGTATCCCCATAATTAATTAATCCAAATACAAATCTAATGTAAGCATAATTTTTCAATGGTGAAATGAAAGTTGTTTTATATCGATCCTCTTATGTAACCAATACCCAATTATATCTTGAGAAACCATCAAATAATGACATCATCCATGCACTAGTGGACTTCTAGAACATATGATATTTATTCACCAAGGGATAGTTATATTTTAGTGACATTTGATTTAAGTCTTTGATGTACAACATTATCTCCCCATTAATTTATGATATTTGGGACCAAATTAGCAACCAAGAGGAATACTTGATAGGAATGATACTCTTATCCTCCACCAATTTTAACAATTCTCTTAGGATGTGTGGGACCAACTTTGGGTTGAATGGTCTCTGTTTTTTCTTTAATGTCTTATTTTCATCCTTCAAAGGTATAACTTGCTTGAGAATATCATTTTTATAGGTCTATAATTTATTATATAACTGCTTTATTAATTCTTCAATCTATCTTATTTCATCAAGGTAGTACATTTTCTTGATCTTGATCATTTTAGGGCTTTCTTTAGAACCAATATTGATTTCAATACCATCTTCATTATTGCCTATATATCTAAGGTCACTTCCGACATATCGTACCTTTAAAAACTTTTATCTAATTGGATCAACCCTTTAGGAATCTTCTTGTCTTTATTTGTACAAATTTATGTGTTGGAATTGTATCTGAGTTTCATTATGTGTGCATCTCATCTAGCACATTCATTTTATCGATGAAAAATTCATGTTGCTTTCATAAGAAACTTTTAAGATATGAGTGTCATTTTCAAAAGAAAAATCCAATGTTCTATGTGGTATAGGATTGAAGGTAAAAAAATGACTTTGGTTTAAGATTTTCAAGTTGTTATAAATGGACATGGTTGAGAAGGTACACAAATGACTTTCGTTTAATATTTTCAAGTTGTTATAAATGGACATGGTTGAGAATATGTAATGAACACTACCATGGAATTTGCTTGTGTATTCGTCTCTCTCAAGACAAAAAAATATGGAAAATGATTCAAACAATTCAATAGTATCCTAAACAACATTTCAATACATCTTCAGTATATATAATTCTTAGTTTTCAAATATGTCTTATTTGTTGCACCATTAAATTTGAATCACCGACTAACTTTATTGACTTGATTCCCATATCTTTTGTTAGATTAACTCCTATTATAAAGGCCTCATATCCATTTGTATTATTTGTACAATTAAATTCCAAGTGATGTGAGAATGGCATAATCTTACTGAGAGAATAGGTAATATGATTACATCTCCAACCCCAACTAGGGACGTAGCTCCAATAAAATGTATTATCCATAAAGAAAACTCGTTATTTTGTGCAAATGCAACAATTAAGATGTCCATAATATTATTTTGCAACATTATGGCATAATTTCAAAAATCTTCTTCTAAATACAAAGTCTAATTCATTGGTAGGTTTAGATCTTCCTCGTGGTATCTTCTGATTTTATCCACATGAAATTTGATGTTGCCATTATCAGTGGTAGGGATTCTTGCATAAGAACAATCCATCTGTATGTTTACCCCCAATTTGGAAATGCATTTTCTTGACAATAATATTCCCCAAGCATCTAGGACATCAACTACCACAACATATATTAACAAGCTTTTGCCATGGTAAGCTTCCAATCTGTTATGTAAGTTTTTTATCATTCCACATCATCCGGATTATGCTGAGAACAAAAAGAGACAAAAACAAAAATATAGAAGACAACACAAAAATATAGTGAAAACCAACTTCTATTAATGAATAAGAGAGAAAAGCATTGTAGAACACAAACTGGCAGAATGGGGTAGCTTATCTCTGAAAAGAAAGAGATGTTGGTTACGCTTCATTCACAACAAGGTTTACATGACACTCCATTGCATGCTTAAAGGGTCTCCTTCACCTTAATTATATATGAGAGAGTGAGAGGAAAACAATTCCCATGATGCATGTGGGATAAATTAATCTAAGCTTATAAAATGCAATAGGCATGTAAAATAGTAGGACTTCTCGAGTGGTCACCCATCCTAGTACAATTCTAGCTTGAGCGCACTTAACTACGAAGCTCGAATGGGATCTGGTGCGTTAACGCTATGATGTAGGTATGTACATAAGACCAATAGGAAATCGTTAATGATGTTTGTAATTAACAAATGAAGATGGTATTACATTCCATTCCCCATCAAAAGGGTGAATATCATGATTTATCAAAACCATAGGCTTGAAATGTTGATTCAATGGAAAAGGTGGTTGGCCACCGAGATCCACTTGGACCATTCCTCCCCCATTAGGAAGCAATGGTCCCCATTACGTCAAGTTCCCTCAGGGGTTGGGAAAACTTCTATTGAATCTAAACCTTAGTGAGTTGATTGCCTTGTTGAAGTAGATTCCATGCTTGTACTTTGTCTGTGGAAGGATGTTATGAACCTGTTGGAGGTGATGGATTTGTTCAATCTATCTAGTTGCACGATCTACCTTGGTCCGAGTGTGGGAGGACTTTGTCGATGAAGATGCATCTAGAAGAGTTATATCAATGGGGGCTAATGGTTGGAACCCCAAGCACACTTGGAAAGGGTCGTGGCCAATAGAGATATGTTGAACATGTGGAAGACTCTCATTCTCTTCGTGCTCCCCTACAATCTTGTCGACCTGCTTCTTTTGAATAGAAACATCTTGGGTCAAGCCTGTAGTGGTCACAGTGACCTCTTGTTCACCGTCTGACTAGATCATGAAGAGGGAAAACTTTATGGTTTGAGATATTACTTTGTGGCATTGTTTTTTCGAGATCAATGAAGTGGCAGTATTCTGAGCTACCTCTGGTATCCTGTAGAGTTGACCTCCAAGAGTAACAATGACACTGTGGGGCGAGACTCATAGTTGATAGCATGACGTTTCCACATATATGGTTGTCCTAAAAGAACATCATAGACTTCAAGTGGGGAAACATCACACACTTCTTCATCCTTGAAGGGATTGATCCCGTAGGACATGTGACACTGATGGCTGACACGGATGTCTCATCCCCGACTCAACCATTCGATGGTGTATGGTTGGGGGTGTGGTATTGTTGGTAGCTTCAATATCTTGGCAACCTTGGCTGAGATCAGGTTCTTCTGACTCTCGTTGTCAAAAATGAAATGCATTGGGGTCCCCTTTACCCACATATGTGAGTGGAAGAGGCGCACCCCCTCCTTAATCTCATCTGGTTATTTTGGTTGTATTATTGTGGCCTCGATGGTAGCAGTCGGTTCTGCATCAATGATTTGTTTCAGGTTTCAATTCTTTTTCTTTGAGCTCAATCACCAATGATTGTTTCGAGCAACATTCATTTGTGTTGTGTTAGAGACTGTTGTGGAATTCACACCACTTTCTGGTGTCTTTCTTAGACTTCCCATTACCCTTCTTTGCTTTCATCTTGGACTGGCTCTCTTGAGGTTGACCTTCCTTGCTCTATCCTTCGGTCTGTGAGTTAGGGTTTCCTTTTCCATGATTCTGTTGTGGCGTATTATCAAACCTGAACCCTTACTTACTTTGTTGCGTGAATTTCTGCTCAATTTTGACTGTATATCGATAAGCAACACCCAGTGAGGAGATGTCCAAGAAATTCATCTATGTTTGGATGTACTTGTGTAGACCACTATGATACTTCAAAACCAGGTGTCGCTCAGAGTCTTTGATACCCAGATTTGAGAGCAAGGTATGAAATATGTTAGCGTACTCTGGCACCGTCCAATCTCTTTTCTAATGCAGAGTTGTCCATCTCATGTACTGGTCATCATAGTTTCCAACAGGGTAGAACTACTCCTTTAGGGCATCTACAAAGGTTTCCCAAGTGGTTTCTCTCTTAAATGGTGTATATTCATTCGTAGTGTACCTCTCCCAGTAACATTCCCACAAAGCTCTTACATAGGGAAGGGATTTAGGGAGCATGAAGGTGATCTTTTCACTATCAAACTTTTTTTGAACGGAGTAATAACCTTCTAGCATATTCAACCATTTTTCTAGAGCATTTGCTTCTATCTGGCCTTCAAATAAGGGGTTATAAAAATTTATGTGTACCTTGAAGGGTGTCGCACCTCTGAAATGGTTGCTTGTCGAAGATGCCTCAATGGTCGCCATCAGTAGTCTTCGAATGATCTGAGTGAATTTGTCCATCATCTCATTCCTCTATTGCAAAGGAATTCCTCGAGCAACGTCTTGGAAGGATCTACTTCTCTATCATGACTCTTTTCTTTCACCATGGGAGGTCGCTTGGGCTAGCGAGAGAGGTTGTCCTCAAGCAAAACTAGCTCAAGACCCAAATCTTTATACCCTGACATCGTCGAGGACCTACTGTGAGAAATGACAAGGAGCAGAATGCTCTGATACCATTGATCTGGATTATGTTGAGAATGAAACGAGACAAAAACAAAATTATAGAAGAGAAGACAGAAATATAGTGAAACCCAACTTCTATTAATGAATAAGAGAGAAAAAACATTGTAGAACACAAACTGGTAGAATGGGGTAGCTTATCTCTGAAAAGAAAGAGATGTTGGCTACGCTTCATTCACAACAAGATTTAAATCACACTCCAGTCCTTCACCTCAATTGTATATGAGAGAGTGAGAGGAGAACAATTCCCATGATGTGTGTGGGATAAATTAATCTAAGTTTATAAAATGTCATAGGCATGTAAAACGGTAGGACTTCCTGGGTGCTCACCCATCCTAGTACTATTGTAGCCTAAGCCTGCTTAACTACGGAGTTCTAATGGGATCTGGTGCATTAACGCTATGTTGTAGGCATGTACATAAGACCACCAGGAAATCATTAATGATGTTTGTAATTAACAATGAAGATGGTATTACATTCCATTTCTCATCAAAAGGGTGAATATAATTAACAAATGAAGATGGTATTACATTCCATTTCTCGTCAAAAGGGTGAATATCATGATTTATCAAAACCATAGGCTTGAAATATTGATTCATTGGAAAAGGTGGTTGGCCATCGAGATCCACCTGGATCACCACATGCCTCGACTTCTATGGAATCCATAACATACACATTTGTATGTGGCTTTGTGATCTATAGTCTTAGTTGATTCATAACCTTAATTACAACAACATTGTTTTAGGTCCCTAAATATAACATATAGATATGTAACAATGACTCATTAACCATCAAAGTAATGTAAAAGGGAGAGTGAATGACATTATTACCTACACAGTTCATGCTAAGACATATCACATGCTTCTTTTTAGTTTGATATATCACTCATATAGGTGCAGATTTTTTTTTTAATCACTTATTTGAATTGGAATCTTCAAAAAATCCATCAAAGGATTTGGAATTGATTTTTGAGGGTTCTTAAGATAAATAAAATTTTGGAATTACTTGGATTAGTGAACTTTTCTACTAAGGAATGACTTCTATTTTTTTTTCTCATCTGATTTTTTATGATTCTGAGTGTGATTCGGATTTTATGAGCAGAACGAAATGACTACAGATTATTAGCAGGTGCTTAACACAAAATAACAGAGATACAATAAAACTGGTTTTCTATTCAATAAGGAAATAAAGTGAAACTGTAAAATGCAGCGGAAACAAGCTTGCTGGAATGGTGGCGGCTTATCTCTGAGGAGAGATGTGACGGCTGCGCTCATTTGCAAGAACATCATTACAATGAGGCTTTGAAGGCCTTTTTACAATAAATAGGAATGCCAAAAACCCTATACATCCAAAAACCTAACCCTAGGAGATGAAGCGCCAAAAGTCATGTGCGCCCTGTTTGGGTAAGTTAGTACATCAACTTCCCGGGGTCGTAACTTTTGCATACGATCTATGTTTTAGGTGTATGATATCCCATTGGAAAGGTAGCGTCGAGGATATTCATTTTGGGGGAAATATGGAAGTATATTCCATATTGCTCCCCATTTTCCCAAAAAAACATCGTTTAGGGCCTCAAAACGGCTCTGGAAGTGAAACAATGCTAAAAATAGTAAATTGCCAGAAAACTGTTTTGAGCCAATTGGAAAAGGTGGGTGGCCACCGATATCCAGCTGGATCAAAGTGATTCTTTATTCCTTAAGAATCCTCCATGTTTCTAGCACTTAATTCCCATTGATGAAATGTATAATTCTGCTTGTACATGAGGGGTTTTATTTCACTATTTTATTAGTTTTGTCATTCCCCGCCTATGCTAGCTTCTTGTCATTTCCTGCATCAACTTTCTTGCTCTTGTAATTATGGGACCTTTGTGCTACCATGTCCCTATAATTTCTTCATCAGAGGGCCTCTCTTTGTGGTGCCCCATAAGCTTGTCTATATTTATCGTACCCTTTTTCATAACTACCATATGTTCCTCTGTCAAAGATATGATCTTCCCACTCAGTGAATCATTCATCGATAAAATGTCTTTGCCATAAAGAATACTTTCTTCCTCCCATATCATATTTAATGTTTAAGAAGGTTCTTCCATGTAACCTCCTTCTTCTTCATAGTCATCTTGAAATGTATGAGCCATCTTCTCAAATATACTACACCATCTTCATTATCTGCTCCTTCACATGCCTTGCACCAAAAAGATCTCATAACCGTGTTATTTTAATTCAAAGGGGATGGGACAAATTGTTCCTTAGTCCTCTTATCCTTATCGAGAAACAATGAATTTTTACACGGCATTTAAGGCCATAGTTGATATGATTAGTTACTTGAGAGTAAGATGGTTTCCCTCTTTCCATCCTATAAAAGTTCTCTACCATTTTGTTACTCTTATCAGAGATAGCATCAACCATGATTGGTGATTTTCCTCCTACATCCACCTTGCGATCAATCCTCATGGATGATTTAGACTAATCAATTTTAGTAGCAACAATAATGTTATTTAGATCGATCAATTTTACTAGAAACGCTCATGTTATTATATAGGTTTATTATAGCAACAAATGTTGATCTTAAGTTTGCTAGATTTATGTCATTCCTAAGAATTTGAAACTCCAATCAAATGCTCCAATGAAAAAAATTAGGGTTGCAGCATCAACTAACCCAATTCTTGGATGAACCTATTGTTAAACTCCTTGAAAGTTTTAGTTC
>JZKD02S0151559.1:0-11096 GCA_000966675.3 Picea glauca | reverse complement strand
GTAGGTAAAGAAAACTCTACATTCAATTTCCAGCCTCATACAGAATCTTTTAAACACTTCAATTTTGCATCCATAGGTTCTATCATTTCACCTGAAGAATGGAAAATAAAACTATATTCTTCAAACAAACCAGATTTACTCTAAGTCCTCATATCCATTTAACTCCTTTCCCTCATTTGAGACTTAGTTATTTAGGGAAGCCCCCTTTGTTGGTAATCATCCAAACTCAAAGTGTGGGAGTGTGTCATTGAGGTGACAGCGGATGACCACTCCAAGTTTCCCTTGGGTTCACATCTAGTGACTTGGGACTTTGGCAACTTCAGTGTGAACTTGAACAGTAACAGACCACAGACAAAATAACAAGTATGTTGACACCATCAAGGAGACAACATGTTATGGACAACAAATCTAACAATCATCCAGTTTCTCTGGCCAGAAAGACAAGTTAAGGCTGATACAAAAGGCTCTAAGCCGTTCTCTATCTCCACTTAATGTAAAGTTTCTGAATGAAATGATGCTGAGGATAAGTACACCTTTAACCTTAGTCTGCAACTAGATTCAATTTTCTTCTTCCTTGTTATAGATCTTAAGTCTGAGTTAAATTCCTTCGTATAAAATCTCTCTCCTTTGTCAATCCACAACTTACTATATGCCCTGTCCTTGCTCCCAAGTCCTAAGTTTTCTGGAGCATTCAAAGGCAGAATGTCATCAACTAAGTTGCACAGTAACAGGTACCGGTACTGGTACGCTTATTCAGTACTGGAACAATCGCCCAGAGGGATGATCTGCTTTCTGATTCGCAGTCTGATCTGTCTAGAAAAATATGCATGTACTGGATAAAATTTTGTACAAATATTACTAGAATTTCTATATATATATATATATATATATATATTGCAATAGTAGAGCCCAGTGGATTAATCATTATCTGAATCGGTTCAAGCAGACTATTTCAAGGCAGAGTTCGCTGTGAGGTATTCAATTCTAATCCAGCTGAGGTTTGAGTCCAGCTGAGTCCCACTGGGTTACCAGCTGCTATTGTGGCTGGCGGTTGAGATGCCCCTCCATCCGGATATTCGAGGGAAGAAGGGGGGATCCTGCGAGGATTTCCTTGGAAAAAATATATTACAATACAATGCACAATTTTAACATTGTCATACATTTCATTTCATAATTTCAACAATGATACACTACATAACAAGAAACAAGTACCAAAGTTCGGAAACATAAAGAAATCTATCAGTAGGAATCTAAACAAGTGCCAAGGCCCAGTATATTTAAATTTTGTGTTTAACTTCGACTGACAAAATATAATGCAAGTAGCAAAATGTCAAACTTCAAGTTCAAAATTCGAAGTATTATATTCTCTAATATCTCTTTAGGGCCTAAGGCCTAGGCTACTAAAATCTAAAGCCCAAAGAAGGAGCCAAAAAAATAGATTCACATACCAAAAACTGGATCCATTTGGATTCATTTTTTACGAGAATCTGTACCAAAAACAAATTTAGAAAAGAACCAGTACCGGTACTTTAGTGGGGGAGGATGATCAGTGCAACTATGGTCTTCAAGTGGCAATCCACAAAAGGAACTCTGACAACTGTAAGTTATAACAATTAGAAAAGAGAACAAACCTGAAGGACTGATTCACGGACATCTGCAAGATCTGGATTCAGTTGTGCACTTTCTGAGCTCCTCGTTAATGCTTCCTTAAGAACCTTCATAACAAAAAACATTAATTTTTGAGGGAAAATAGGAAAACAGATGTATAAAGAAACAACCATGCATATTCCTTAGACATGCATATCCAACAATCACAGTGTTTCATGAAATTTGTATGTCTTACAAAAATAAAAGACTGAGACACAACAAACCTCCTTGGCATCATCTGTGTGCTCCTTGAGCTGCAATAAAGCCCGACAAACAGCTTGCTCTGCCTGAATGAATGCACCTCCTGGCATAATTTTCATATCAGATAAGAGAAAGAAGTTAAACTTATAACCTCTCCAAGTCTCTCTCAACAAGCTGTATTCTACATGACAATCATTCCTGTTCAGAACACAGCCCATCTCTTCCATGGATACAACAAGGATATGTATGCACAATTGATGCCATGCCAACACCATATCAAGCAGTTGTGAAAAAATCCCCTCAAATTTCACCCATTCTAGTTTCTCCCTCAATGTACCCTTCTCTGCCTTCACCCCTCCCCAAACTTAATCCGTGATGCTGTGCTTATATTTTACTCTCTACTGATCTGTGATTTTCAGATTTGAAACATTTTTAGTATTTACATATCTGAGACATTCTAGATTTCATATCGATGTATGTTACAAGTTTAATATACTAAATTTAAATTTCCTTCCTGATATAATTTTCAAATTATAAGCATGAATAAAATTATGGCAACATATTTGGTTTAGAAGCTGTAGAGAGAATACTACCATTCTTAGACGTTGCCAAGAGCTCCAGATTGGTCCATACACTTGGAGGTATAATATTAATATCCTCTACTGGAGAATAGAGGCAAGCACGGGCAAGAAGAGATAATGCAAGCCCTGTAAGTGGTCCATCTCTCATTGAATTGGAAGATATAGCTGGTAGTATAGCATCAATAGAACTAAAAAATGAATGTAACTGATGATGTTCAGCAAATGGTATGAATCTTGATAACAATTCCATTGCTTCCCTTCTTAAGGCCATTGATGGCTCGCAAGATGCTAAAGATGCTATTCTGTCCCATGTGTTGGCAACCAGAGTAGAAACAAGACCACGCTGACTTACTTTCTTGACAGCCATTCCCAAGCTACCATTTGTACTTGAAATTCCTGATATAGATAAAGCTGTAAACCTGCCAAGTTCCTCATGTTCAACAACTCTACCTAGATGCTGAAGGGCAATACATCTTTGCTCTGGTTCAGAATGCTCAAGCATTGTACAAAACAACTCAACCAAAGAAGAAGATGCAGAACTTGAATAATCCAAAGATTCCCTTTCAAACAACTTCAATAACCATTTTCCTGTCCGCAAACGCCATGTAACTCTTGGTGCATGGCAGCTTACATACTGAAGTGCAGAACAGACAGAACTCAATATAGCATCCAAACTAAATGAAGGTGGCAAGGATAAAAGATAGTCGAGCATCACAGCAGCTACTTGCCAACAATGGTTCTGTTCTAAGGTCAAAACAGCCTGAGCAAGACCTTCAAGAGAATGTTGCCAAACGTTTGAGCTTTGCTCACTTTCAGAGACAAATGAATAAGCTTCATCTCTTGTAGCCGCTTTGCTTGAATGAAAAAACTGGTATCTGGACACCATGGATCCCGAGTAAAGCAAACAGGCTGCAGCTGTTTGAGACAATTTAGATACCATTTGAGGATGAAATTTCCAGCAGAGCTCGAGTGTTGGACTTTGTGTAAAAACCAGTGCTTGCAAATCCTTTGTGAATTCTTCCATATCAGAAATACATGAAAAATACTTTAAAGTACTACGGACACCTTGGTTAGCTCCACGTCCATTAATCCCATCTTCAGCTGCATCAGTGTGATCCTTGATTTGTGAATAATCTCCTAGCTGGCATCTGTCTTCTTGTCTATCAACTTCACATGGATCAAACTTTTGCTCTTCTCTCTCAGAAATTGCCCGTGGTACTGAATGGTCACTGCAAATAAATGCAGATGAATCTTTTTTAAAACTTGAAGGATGTTCATTCATGGATAAGATACCTAGTTCTCTTAAAGTGTCTTGGGCCAGGCAGCTACAGACGACAAAGACCTTCTGAAATGCACAAAGATAGTTGTAGTAAGTTGTTGTTGCCTGGAAGCTAGTAAAATTAGCCCAACGTAATAGTGATTGCATAAGTTCCATCCTTCTCACGATAGACAAGTCAGAAAGAAGATATCCAGCAAGAAAAATCAACAGTGCGCCTTGTGGAATGTTATTGTTCTTATGCTCAGGACCTGATTTCAGCTCATTTATAAGAGCATCAAAGCATAAAGATTCAAAATTCATCATAGAGAGGTCATCCTCTAATAATTGCTCTGAAGCAGCTGCTGTTCCAACAGCATGAGAAATCAGAGGCTTTAAAGCACTTAATACAGAATCCAATAAAGGCACATCACAAAAGGAACTGCTACACAAAGACAGCAACAACTGAATCACCCTTGGTATCTCAGGCATAATAGCTTCCATATGTTCCAAAACTATTACTTCTAGTATCCGCAATATAATGCACTTCACATTAGAAGCTATAACACCTTTCAGCATGCCATAACTGGCATCAGTCGTTACATTTTGATCTCTATCTACGTCCAAGAATGGATTAGAACACAACTCTGAAAACCAACTTAGTATATCTGGAATAGAACTAGGTGGAACTGCTTTTAAATGGGAACAGACAGCCTCCAGCATAACTTCTGCATATGTGAAAAACTGATTTCTTAAGTTTGGAAAGATCATGTCTAGTTCAGGGTAAAGAGTATGGACAAAGCCATCACTATCCACTTGATCTAAATGATCACCTTTCTTAACAGGTTTCTCAGATTTACGTCTGTAGGATTCCAAAAGGGACGCCTCTTGTAATTCTTCATTCCCTTTCCCTTTAAATGTTTTGACGGATGTGAGTTCATCAGAGAAAATAAACAGTAAGCTTGTCATCTGTTGCATATCTTGGGCAAGAAGGAGCCCTCTCTTCTGGTGTTCCTTTGAATAGCGAGCCAGTGCCATCCAACCTATGTATCTAACCAAAGGAAATGATGAGGTTGAAAATTTCGATATTCTGTCCATCCATGAAGAGGCAGGAATCAGATTCCTGTACTGGAAGCCCTCTTTCCTACCATACTCATCATCCTCCTCCATGATGCCACTACCACTGGCTGCAAAAACTATCCTTTGAAGAAGTGTCCACTGCCGCCTAACTCCATGTATTTTCCCAGGTTCTATTGGATGATTAATCTCCTTTTGCTGATAATGAAGAGAGAAGAGCAATGTATTGAGACGCTCAGCAGCCTGCAAAATCACATCAACGACAATCTCTGGAGGACAAGACAACTGAGTAGCCGAATAAAGGAAAAAAAGAAGACCATGTAGAAGAACCTCATACATGTTATGTTGTTCCCTTTGTAACTGCCGAATCAGAAAAACACAGAGCAGACCCTGATGCTGGCGTACAAGTGTAACAGCATCCACAGACTCTGCATCATCGGAAAAAATTCTAAAACCATTTGGCCTTTCTTCAAAATCACAACTTACTGCTTTCTCATTATATGACCTCTCATTTAAAATACTAGACTGCATTTTGTTGTCCCATTCTGCTGCTTGTATAAGAATGTCAATTACAGTCCTGTCTCTCTTTTCTTCAAGACTACCTATCATTTCCACTTCTGACTTTCTATTACTTAAAAATGGCTCATCAACCATCATCCTACCCATATGAGAAAATTTGGAGTTTTTACTGGCACTTTTGTTCATATGATGTTCGCTGTCACTGGAATTCATCATGAAATATGGATTCAGGTGGCATTCTGCTGCCAAAAGCAATGCATCAATTGCAGCTTCATGACTCTCCAAGTTCATTTCTGACTGTGCATGTAATTCCTCTGCAAAATGGCTAAACTCCGAGGCCCTCAGCTCACGGTCTTGATAATTCACAAGTTGTAAATACTCTGTTTGCAAGTCAAAGTTTTCATCTGCACATGCAACATCTAGCATTAACTTTGTCCTTGACCTACTATCTTTTCCCTTAAGCTGCTTTCCATCAACCTTCAAATTGATATGACCACCAAAGCTCTGAGTGTCAGGAAGGTTTCCCTCAAAAAGGGTTGAGAAGTTCCGAAGTGTTATGTTTTTCAAGTCAGCAGGAGCAAAAAGAAGACTACCATCTTCAGTCACATCAGTCTTTGAATTCCCATCCACCATTTCAAACTTGCCATCACCATCTTCCTCAACAGCATTGAATTTACCTATTATCGGATGCTGATCAGATGAAACAGGTGAGAAAGATGATGCTTCATTCTCTGGACCTTTACTTATCGAACTCTTGCGGAGATCAATTCCAGGAGGCAAAGGCACATGAGGGGCCAAAATGGAGAGAAGCACACTGCATGATCAAAATTTGAAAACCTAAGTGCTCGATTCTTAGAACAGCTACAACATTCAAATTTTGGACCTTAAAACTAGACATGATCTTAATTCCTTAATTATAAATAAAACTAGACATGATCACCAATCTTAATTCCTTCAGTTATAATTTATCAAAATGGGACCTTAAAAAATAAACTGTCAAAGCTTTCAATTGAATACCTTGGTGCTACATTCCCTCGTCTCCATTCAATCTCCAGAGCTGGAAGGACAGCAGGCCTTTGCACTGCAGTACGAAGAAGATCCAGGGCTAGAGCACAAGCCTGCTCCTGCTTCTCCAAGAAAACAGCAGAGACATCTCCAAAGGCAATAGTATTCTTGACTGTTCTGATTGCTGGCACTAAAAAGGGCTCGAGCATTTCAATAAGAAAAAGTAGGATGTGCTTTATTTCCTGCCAAGTTTCACAGAAAGGAGAAATTCCACCATTTTTACATGTCATGGATCCATATGTGGTAGCAGAGTGGCCAACAGATAATCATATGAAAGTTAATAGAATATGTGGAAATAGAGGGGTCAACAGATAATCATATGAAAGATATAGGCACACCTTGAACTTTGCAAGAAGGTCATCCATATGCCCAGACAAAGCTAGAATCATGTAAATCAGAGCCGCACGAGCATGGGCAACTCCATGTTGAGAACTCTGTAACAAATAAAAGAAAGAAATGTGTTTTATCAAATGGCAATACATCTAAAACAGGGAAACTGGAAACAACATATATTTATTATATATTATTTATACATTCATCAATATTACAAAAAGATGTGTTCTTTCATAAATGGTATATCTGTATTTCTCTTTTTCTGTTGTTATTTCCAGATTTTATCTTGCTTTTTCTTTTCCTTCTATTGTGTACCTGTTGGAGGTTCCCACTATACTACTTTAAGTGGAGGTATTTAAAACCAATTTTGTGGGCCAGAAACTTCCCTTCTACACAACAAAACAGCCAAGAAATGCCCCAGAAACATTCATCTGAGCACGCACATTCTATCCATACAGGAAAAGATGGGAAGCATTTCTGTGGCATTTCCCAGTTCTCTCATTTCTAGGTCAGAAATAAAGGGGAGCCCGAATTCAGGTGGCATATCAGTAAACGTGAGTATGTAGAGATCAACAACACACTAAATGGTCACAATTGCATAAGCATTACTACATATCAACATACTGGAAAAACCTCACTCAAATTACGTCAAAGTTTATGCTACATCAAAATTTGAACTCATTGGTTGACCCAACAAGTATGGATCAGTTAACCTTTAACGAGGGGATGAGTTAACTTTACCGAAACGATTTTAAATAAAAAATAAAAATAAAGCACTAACTGCTTTCTTTAGCTTTCTAATTTGTGAGCAAATCAAATGGAATTCATCATCCTCTTTGAAATAAGTGATTGCTACTTGGAGTATTTCATTGGCTAGGAATGCAATTTAATCTAAGGCAACTGTACTGTTCATTTAGAAGTTTTCCACAGAATCAAATTTGTATAAGAGAATTTCAAAGTCTCTCCTAAACCAAAATATGTGAGACAGGTAAGCTCTCTTGAAGTTAATAAAAGCGCAGCTTGGGGCTTCTTCAATGGTGCCAGCCAAGGCAACCCTGGGGCAGACTGCAGGTACATATTATTCAAAGCTGACTTAACATTGATAAAAGCACAGAATGGGGCTTCTTCGATGGTGCCAGCCAGCCAAGGCAACCCTGGGGTGTGTGGGGCTGGTGGTGCTATTTACCTCTCCAACTCTCTCTTCAATACTTTCAAATTAGGCTAGAGACATGGTTCTAATAACTGGGCAATGCTAAGGGCACTAGCAGCTCTGCTAAGGATTGGTCTAGAAAAAGGCATAAACTGGTGTCAAGAGTTTGGTGACTCTAAACTCTGAATAGATTGGATCAATGGTAGTCAGCTTTGAATAACATGTACCTGCAGTCTGTCATGGATCACCTGACGCTTGTGAAGAACAACTTATTCATCGTCTCTTTTTCACACATTTTCAGAGAGCTGAATGACCTAGCTGATGAGGTTTTAAAGCATGGGGTTCATATTCCTGAAGGATGGCTGGAGATGGTTGATCAGAATGGGCGCCTCCCACAGGATATTAGACATCTCCTCAGCTGATCTTTGACTTGTCAGTTTGAGGTTGCTGGCCTGTTGCTAATATTATGGTTTCTCTTGTGATTCTGCTCTCTGCTGCTTAGGACCTTATTTGTCAGAAATCTTATTGCATCTTTCATAGTAATATTTTGCTGACAGTGATGCGGCCTATAAATAGGATATTTTGATGATATTATGTAATCTTATAGATGATCTTAGGAATGTCGAGTTATGGAAATTTGGACAGTTGATGGTCTTTTTCAACCTGTGCCCAGATTCAATTTCAAAATGCAACTTGTTTCATCTCGAATAAAAGTTGTGATTTTTGCTTTGGAAGAAAAAGTGATTGTGGACCATGTAGAGATTATGTGAGAGCCTCAAATAGAAACATTAATGAGTAGTTAAGGCACACCATAAGGGACCACGTGATACATACATTCATATTAATATTCATGGACGATTTCTCCCTTCTTTTATCATCTACAATTCCTATAATAGAGCTCCAACAGCATCTCATCAACCTCAAGAAAACATCTTCAACCCAATAATCCACTTTCATAGCAATAAAACTCTAAGCTACAGCCTACAATACACACATTCATGACCATCTTCAAGGAGGAGTTCTCTCTTCTTTCATCATACCCAAGTTGTATATAGGGTGCTAAGAAATGTAGCAGCCAGAACCCATTATTGCATGTAGAGGCGTGCACAACAACAGCATTCATTATACATTATGCATGTGACAAAAGTGGCATCCAACAAACATTGGTATTAAAGAGGTGTGTTTGGGGTAAAGTTACAGTATCATCGTAGATTTAGAATCTAAAGCCTTTCCTCTTGTGATATGCACATCTTTAAATATGTTTAACATGACCCTAACACAACTATTTGACAACTAGGCTGACAGATCATCAAAACGGGCAAAGGAGAATAGTTGATCTAACAGGTTGGTCTGTTTTCCAAACATCCATATTGTAATGAACAAGTGATTCATATACTGAAGAGAGATACTGACCACAAATCAGAAGTTGTTGACCACAGGTCAGCAGGGTAATCCCACTTATATTGGCCAAAGTTGGGCTCCAATACCCACTGTTATGAACCTAACTGGTTCATATACTGAATATCCAAAATAAATAGGATAACATAAACAAATCTATACGGATTAAAATAATGTATTGAATATATAATATGATTGATGATTACATGAATGAGGGGCTTTTATATGTCTATGGTGACCATTAACATACAATTGTGTCTTTACAAGTTGTACCTTTTAATAATTACATATGATTTACATTAAACCCTAAGGTCTATGTTCCTATATCTATACATGTTATTTTATATTCATAACATTCCCTCTCCCTTCAAGGATGCTTTGTCCTCTAGGCATAAGCTGGAAAAGGCTACATCTTCTCTCCGGCCTGTAAAGTTTTCACTGGAGATTCTGTTCCTGATCATGTCATGGATGAAGAAACGAAATGGTATGATCTTTGAAAAGTTGAACAGAACTGTCACATTGTGAAAAGATTGATCCATCCTAATTCAATTTTTTGTAAAACTGTATGGTGAAATATTTTATTAGGACTTCTTCCACTGCAATTCTCGGTACACCTTTGGAAATGAGTTGAATTGGTATGCCGATGTTTAAAAATGTGAACTGATTTTTTATTGTGCAATGGAACTTTTGATTTGTTTGAGGGTTTTATAGTTGAAATTCCTTCTGGTATACAAGGATCCTCAGTGGCAATAGATGGGCATTTCACTGTAATTGGTTTGGTAAGTGTCTCATTGTCGATTGATGGCCTGTCGACTGCTGGTAAATCGTCAATCGACTTTTCAACTTTGATTGCATCTGTGCTAGTTCCTTCATCCATGGTTTGGACTTTTAACTTCTGCAATTTTCCGTGATTCAACTTCATCTGTTAACATCTTTTTATCTAATTTTGGAATATATATATGCCCTTTCTCTTTAATTCTTTTGAATTCATTAAGAAAAACTTGACTACGACATTTTCGATGGATGATTTACTTGTCCTTGTTTGATAAAATTTTATCTTTATCTAATAAAAATTTGTTAAAATTTTTCATGATGTCTTGCATTTCCTGTTATGGTTTCTGCTTGTTTTGTTGATATTTTTCTAATTCACATTTTAACTTGTCAAGTTCAGTAGCAAGGGATCTTGTTTCACCTATTAATTTCTTCTTTTCCACACATTCTGTAATTGTTTGTGTTGTCGTCCTTATACACACTTGCCAACGTGGACTAAGTCCAATCCACTTAGTGTGTCCTTGGAGGCACAATGTTTAAATTCAAGTCCACTGTCACCTCGACTTGAACTTCTTCCGTCTAGGCTTACTCCTAGGGAAGCCAAGGGGGGTAGACCCTAGTTACTAAGTGAGTGATTAAGGTGTTCTAGGAGTTAATTTTAATTGTTAAAGGTTTGGGGGAATCTAGCCTATATGAGAGGCAAACAATGCAAAGTGCAATATTTCAATGCAAAGGCAGCCCTTTTCCTAAGACAACTAAGACTAGTGCCTAAGGTTGGGCAAGGGTCAACTAAAGCTAAAGAGAGTTTAGAATCTACAAAGATTACAAGAAGATTACAAAAGAATACTTTGCAAAATTTACAATTAGAACTAGATACAAATGAATGAAATAAACAACTATCTACAAAGTTAATATGAAACGAATAACTAAGAGATATAATAAGATACAAAGATACAATTATGGACAAAGCAAGATAACAAACACTAACTTGCAACCAACTTGAAATACTTGAATGTGCAGGGAAAGAAAGATTGCTCAAAGGGAAAGATCATCACAACACATCAAGCCAACAAACCCAAACAATAGAGTGCCTCCACAA
>JZKD02S0151558.1:303617-327000 GCA_000966675.3 Picea glauca | reverse complement strand
GAGGTCGACCTTTCCAGTCCATATCAAGACCCATCATGAAGACATCTAAACCTAATGATAAACCTAATGATGAACCCTGATATAGACTAGACTATAAGAAGTGATGTTATTTTCAATTTTCAAATTGAAAAACAAAATTAAAATAAATCTCTTTCAAATGTGGATAAATTTGGATTTGAAGTTTTATTTTTATAAATTTCATATCCTTCACATATCCAACCTAAGAGCATACCTTGGTTGTAAGAAACATTGACTGCAAGTTAATAGATGACAGGAAAACATCCAATGTAACGTCGTAGCTACTGATGAACTTGCTAACTTCATCATCAACCATAGCGTTCACATTTTGACAGGCTCCTGATAAATTACCAACATAGAATTCGTGGACGTAGCGACTATAGTTGCAAATATTGGTCATGCTTTTGTAAGTCTTATCAGAAATGAGTCTGTGTGACCACAGGTACTCGGCTCTGGCATTGAAGTCCTTTTCGAAGTTCAGCAAAGGATTACCAATCTGTAAACGATTCAACAACTTGAAGATATCAAAATATGACCTACATTAAAAAGCCAAGGCCAAGTTCCATATTTAATTTATTCACGTACATAAATTCCTTTAAGATTGAATATCTTCTGTTTTTGGTTGAACTGTAGCATCCGAACTGCCAACTGGGGAATATAGTGGCCTGTTTCAGTAAGCCATGTTCAATTAGCAGCAAGGAAGAAGAAAATAAGTGAATAAATTTAAATTTTTTTTGACAAATATTTTGGGGTGAGATAAAGTTTTTCAAAATAACTCAACAACTCAACATTTGTTAAAAAAATCGAAAAAAAAAAATGATTTAAAATCATCTTTCTGCATAACTTTCGCCTGTCAAGTATAGAGTTCTGGTTTTATAGGATGGGAACTTATTCAACCCTGGAGAAAAACCAAATTATCACGGGCTGGAAGAATGATTTAAACACAAATTCTCGTCAAAATTTTGGACTAGTTGTTATTTACAATCCTTAAACAAAACACCGAATATTCAATTTGTACTGCAAGTCATTCTTTACAGAAGATCTCACCAGTTATTGTGTCGTTGACACCATCGTAGAATGAGGTTATATTAGAATAAGAGAATCCAACTCGGGCCCGTGTCTCCAGATAAAGAATATTGGCTTCTGCTTGTACATGTTAAGTAATCCATATTGTCAATCGGTTACTCTGCTAAACACATTCTAAATGTTTCTATATCTCGTTCCAGAAGAAATGAAAATGGCTACCTCTGTTCCAGCTGTAGTCGTTTAGTACTAGTACATGCCCTTTAGGTTGGAATGGACCATTTTCAGAGAAGGCTCCAACTCCAACTGAAGAAAAACCAGGCCCTGCCTCATATATACAATTTTTATATTAGATACTTGAGGAAATGGGTTTGGTAGATTTCAATTGAAAATCCAAATTTCATAAACAATGTATCTTGAGGGTTTTTTTTTATGAGGTTTTCCCTTTTTCATCACTTTATTTTCAGTGTATCTTTTGTATTTGGGTATCTAACATGGTCTCGTTGCCGGCACCCATTCTTTATTTTCACCATAGTAATGTTCAGTGGGGGTGTTGGAGTTACTTCACACACACCTAGGATTTCTTTTTCCTAAGATTTTTCCTTGTTTATTAGTCATAATTAGTCATTATCCATTCTCCTATACTTTATGGGAGAATATTCCCCCTGGAGAATATTATCTTTCAGTTGACATTTCACTTTGACTAGTTGAGTTGAGTTTAGATGTTGCAATGGTTTTGTCACCATAAAACATTGGGATCATCAACAACTAATGCGCACTTGCCTTGGTATCATCACCAAACTCACGCATTACCCTTGATTTCCCGAGCTAACTCCTCACTACTCTTTGTTTAGTCAGTTAATTGAAGACTAGTTGACTAGTTAACTCAACTAGGTGGCAGTTCACTCTCGTAACTTCCTGAGAGACTAGACTAGGTGGAAGTTCACTCCCATAACTGTTGGTGTGTGTCCAAATCACTCTATAAAACCACTATGGTGCATTGGTTCTCCTCCAGTGCGCACTCATTGAGCTATACAGAGTATATCATGTGTAAATTATTCATTATTCACAACGGTTAATGAGGATTCTTCTATTCTTTCTCTCCTTCTTCTTATTTCTCAGATTCTCTCTGCAAATGTGTGTATTATTGTTTAGCTAGATCTATTATGTGCAGGTTCAACACATTTACAAAGAGGTAAATGAAAACTATATGAATTTGAAAGCTCATTTAAAAAATTAGAAACATTGGCCAACAACCATCAAATCCTTACCATTGATTTTCATTGTCTCTTAGATGAGAAGCCTAAGATATTTATTGGTTGTGGCATTCACAAATATTTGAGGAGAAAGACATGGGAAATACGTGTTTGGTAAATGAATATAAAAATGAAATGTACTAAGGGAGGTTGTAGCTTTTGGTTCACAAATCAAATCTCACACCATTTCAAGTGCCAATTCTTAGTTGTTGGTTGTGGAACCTGATTATGTTCCTAATTCAGAGGTGTTGTTTCAGCCATGTTTGGATCTCATTTCCTAATAGGATGATGTGGGGGGGATTTTACCCCCACATTTTTCACCATGGGGGGGTGGAAATAATATTTTGGATCCCCCCCCCCCAACTGGGGTTTGGGGGCAACGCCCCTGAAGAGAAATTTTTGGAAAATTTTCCTTGTAAAATATTGTAATTTCGTAGTCAGTCTAGACCGTTCATTATAAGGTCACAGATATGACAACATAAGTTATGTTATGGTTTTTTTCCCTAGAAGGAAACCCTCTTTCATGTATGAGGAAATTGTATTGTGGCTTATGTATGAGAGTGAATTTGTATTATGAAAGATGATACTGTGAGAAAATAAGAGGAAGTTACAACGGGGGTGGTTTAGGTTGTATTCCTTCATTTGTTGGATAATAATAAAGGAAGGACTTGAAATTTCTCTGGTGGATGTATCCCACATTGGGTGAACCATGTATATATGTGTCTCTATTGTATTGTGTATCTTATGTGTTTTATTTCCACATCTATTTTATATTATTTCTCTGTGATCCTCTTTTTCTAACATTAGCACCATTTCACAATACTTTGGCAATGTACTCAAGATATGGACAAACATTGGCACACCTCTAATATAGAGGAACACCAAATGACTCACACCATTAAAATAATATCAGGCAACAACTGAATATAGAAAAACTTCTAAAAAAATTCATACAACAATTAATACAACGTTTACACAATGAAAAGAAATATGTATACCACAGTAGAAACAATAAATACATTTTCTACCCTTGAAACCCAAATGGGAAAACTATATTTGAATGGCTTCGCAGTCTATTTTGGCAATCTTTGGTTTAAAATGCAGTTAATGGCTCTTTTGCATCCTCCTCATCCAAAATATCCTTTGAGAGTGAAAGTATAAGATCAAATTTTTGGACACAGTGGTACGACATTGTCATTGATGTCAACAGGTTGCAGAAGAATCCAATATAAACTAAAAGATCAAAAGGAAGAACATTAATCGAAGCTCAGAAGAGATGACGCATTGGAAATAACACAAGAGACAGAGTTCTATGAAGTGAAGAAATCATTTTGTAAAGGATCGAGTTATAGAAGCCCTTCAATCTTACTTCGAGACAATCCAGGATCATTAAATCAAGGTGAAGTCAAAGTTTGGGAATGATTAAATCTCAACCGCCAGATATGATAGGAGCTTCAGATTGTTTCCCAGCCATTGGATCAAGATTCAATCTGGGATGGACATGTAGAGCCGTCAGATTTCTTGGAGGAAATTCAAGTGAGCTCTCAACCATTAGATCAGTTCAGGATCTATCATGATCATCAGATAGAACCAAGTGGAGGGACAGGATAAGCAGAACCCATAAGACACAAAGTATTGAAACCGTCGAAGTTCCAATGTGAATAAGGGCCATTAGATCTAGGAAATGCATGGTTATCATTGGATGCGCATAGATAGGTCCAATGGTGGTCAACTCTAGCACTAACCATTTCAGCAAAAAGGAGTCTGAAACATGTAAGTTTACCCGAAGGTCGAAGCCCTGAAGTTGCGAACTCCCATCAACCGTCGGATCAAAGGAAGAGTAGGGAAATCCTCTAAATTGTTGATCTAAATGTTGAATCGTAAAGAAATAAGGTGGTCAACTCTGGCGTTGAACACTCCGACGAAAAAGATTCTAAAACAGGTAATTTTACTCGAAGGTTGAATCCCTGAARTCACAAACTCTCATCAACCGTCGGATCAGAGGAAGAATAGGAAATATTGTCAACCACTGATATTCAAAGAATGCTAAGAAAGAAGGWGGTCAACTCTGGCCTTAACCTACTCCAACGTTAAACAACTCAGATAAACCAAGAACTCATGAACCCCAGAGTTCTGAAATAAACAAAGGCCATAGGATCAAGACAGTTGAAAATATACGGTGGTAGATCTATTCAACACTTTAGCGATATTCGAAGGATGGTATAAATATGCCAAAAATATCGAAACCACGAAGTACCGAAGCCATGAAGTAAGACATGTGGAAGAAGACAAATATGACATGTTGCCCAATCGTCTAGTGACAAGTGTCAAGGTATAACTGACACATTAGGTATATGAAATTCAATATCAAGGTGGCATGTGCCATCCACTCAGCTAATGCCACGTCAGCAAGCTATGTCACTACAGGAGTACATCCTTTAGGGATATCCAACTTATCCTACCAGCAAAACTACCTAAAACACTGAAATCCCGAAGTAAACGAGAATTGTCCACTCAACTACAGATTAATTCCTGACCATCGATTTGTTTGAGGCCTTTGGATAAATCCAAGATCAACCATCCAACGGAAGATTAATTATTGACCGTCTGATCTATTAGTGAATACAATATATGCACTTCGAAGAAATGTACTCCAAGAGGATTGAATGGCTATAACGGTTGGAAGTTTTGAAGGACGAAGTACCAAAGAACTTGGATTCAACACCAGTCACGCGATAAGTTAAAGAAGCTAAAGGGGCTAGAAGTAAATAAGCCCTCAGACATTTGAAAATGGTCCCATGTAGAACAATAAGGGCGAAAGGAGAAAAGCACTAACAAAATAAAATGTGAAATAGATAAGCCCGTGATTTCGAGCTCACGGTCACATGAATTTTTCTTTGAAGGGAGCTCCTATTTGATTAAGACTCGAATTCACAACAATTCGAGATCTAGAGACTAATGAACCAATATACAGTCATGATTAAAGAAGAGTCAAAACATGAGCATTATGAATAAAGAATAAAAAGGAAAATGATATTATTTAAAGTTTAATATTAACATTTAAATGAAGAGGTGCAATGGTTCAAAGTTCAAATAATAGGACACAATGCTTCAAAGTTCACACTAATTGGAAGACTATATAAACCAAGAAAGAATGGTGAGAAGAAAGCATCTCTACAATCCATATCAGAAGATAAAGCAGAAGCAGAGTCCAAGAAGAGGAACTAATGATACTTATGCAGTGAGGGTCGAAGGGAGGAGAAAGGAAGGATTCATATCCTTTACTAACTAAGGGAGTTGGTGCTTCCTAGGGTTAGTGCCATAAAGACAAGGGAGTTGGTGTTTCCTAAGGTTGGTGCCCTAAATACAAGGGAGTTGGTGCTTCTTAGGGTTGGTGCCCTAAAAACAAGGGATTTGGTGCTTCCTAGGGTTGATTCCCTGAAGAAGGGGATTTGTGTCACCTAGATTTGGTGCTCTAAAAAGGATCGGTGTCCTTCAATATTATTTATAAAACCTTGTAATTATTGTTAATTATATACAATTTCTTATTCGAAATTTTTTATTACGTCTATTATGCAAATAGCTATTTTTGCTAGTAGAATCCATCTTCATTTGACAGAATTCGACTTACTTTTGTTAATTATATGTATATAATTGATTTTAAATACAAGTCCATTGTTGATCTATTATGGTGATTAATAAAATATCAAAGTAATTTCTAATTGTTGAAAAAGGGTAATACTAATTCACTCCCCCCTCCCCCCCTCCCCTCTCAGTATTTCCAACAATTGGTATCATAGCATGTTCCTTCAACACAGTTTAATAACTGAAAGGTAGATCCTAAAAGAAATGGATCAGCAAGAGGGAATGTCTTCCAACAAAGCAACATTGTTTAATGGAGTTTATTATGCTCTGTGGAAAATAAGAATGAAAATATTCGTGTTGGCTCTTGGTTTTAATGTCTGGCAATATGTTGTAGATGGTTACACTGCACCATCCAATCCATCCACAAATACTGTAGGAAAGAAGATCTGCAATGACAACTCAAGAGAAGTTAATGCCATTCTAGGAGGATTGACAAATTATATATGTGTGAAGGTTATGCATTGTAATTCAACTAAGTAAATCTGGGACAAATTGGAGGTTATATATGAAGGAGATAGAAAAGTCAAGGAATCCAAACTAAAAACCTATAGAACTCAATTTGAAAATTTGAAGATGAAAGAAGAAGAGAACATTGTTGAATACTTTCATAGGGTAAATGAGGTAGTTAATTCAGTCAGAGCAGCAAGAGAAGAACTCACCGATAAACCTATTGTACAAAATATATTAAGGTCATTACCTATGAGATATGATGCCAAGATTTCCACAATTGAAGATAGACTAGAACTTGATAAACTCACAGTAGATCAGCTTCATCGAATTTCTATAGCATATGAGATGAGAACAGGAAATGAAAACCCATCAAAAAGAGAAATAGTATTTAAAGCATCTAAAACAAAGATGAAGCGGGAGAAAAAGACCAATGACGAGTTATCAGATATATCTGATGAAGAAATTTCCAACTTCATAAAGAAACTCAAGAAAATGATTGGGAAATACAAAGGAAAGATTCTTCTAATATGTTTCAATTGTGGAAAAATTGGACACTTTGCCAATAAATGTCCCTATCCTAAGCAGGAGGAAAGTGATCATGAAAGAACCTTCAAAGATCAAAAGAAAAGTAAAACCAATGATAAAAGGAAGTTCTACAAGAAGAAGAAAATGTTCTTTACCCAAGAAGATAGTAGTTCATTGAAAGAAAGTGAAGAACGGGAGCCATAGATTCTATTTATGGGAATAAAAATTCAATATGATAATCATTTGGAATATGAATAAGAAGTGAACTTCAAGGAAGAATTCCTTTGTGTAATTGAAGAACTAAGAAAATCTAAAAAACAAAACAGGTTACTAAAGGAACCACTTCTAGAGATTGAAGAAACTACTAAATCAATAGAGAAAGAAGTTTCCAAAACCATTAGTGAGTCAGAACAATTATTTATTAAGTTAAAAACTCAACTCCAAGAAACCAAAATAAAAGAAGAAATATTGAAAAAAAAACTCAATGAAAAACAACAAATATGTAAGATATTGGAGGATGAAATAGTTCAACTAAAAGGGAAACTAGAAAAAGAAGATATCCAGTCTAAGTTTGAAAAAAAACCAAAAATATTGAATAACATTCTTATTAGTCAGATATCATCAAATGATAAGACAAGACTAGGATATGATCCCTCTACAGAATAAGAAAATGACAAAATCATCTATGCAGATGTTCTTAAGAACCCCATAAAAGGAAAAGAAAACAAAAGAAAAACAATACCATTGAAAAATATCCCAAATAAACAAAAATATGCACTTTCTACTAATGAAAAGGACAATGAGAATAATAGAATCATCAGAAGGAATCCCTCTAACAGAAATCAATATATCTTCCTTGGTTATTGTTATTCCTGCAAAAAAAAATGGACATAAAGCAATACCCTGTAAAGCTTATAGAAAGTACAATCCAAGAAATGTTCAAAGATATGAAAATAATAAGGATAATGCAAAAAGAAGAAATTATAACTCCTTCTCTCCCTTACAAGACTACAATGTTGAATGTTACAAATGCAATAACTATGGTCATAAAGCTAGTGAATGTAGATTGTCAAAATATGACAAAAGGATAAATATTCCCAATAATCAAAAAGTACGGAAGAAAAATCAAACACAGTGCAATGTAGCCCTATATGTGAGAAACCAAGGATGTCAATGGTATATAGATAGTGGATGTACCAAACACATGACTAGATACCAAAGCAAATTTCTCAAGTTAAACAAGAAAGGAAAAGGAAAAGTAACCTTTGGAGATAATATGTCAGCCAAAATACTCGGAAAAGACATTGTCAGTTTACGAAATAACAAAACCAAAGAAGAAGATGTACTTCTGGTAGAAAATCTCAAACCTAATATCCTAAGTGTAAGTCAGACATGATCAGGGTCACATACTTACCTTTGATTCTCATAAATATGAGATCAGAAAAAAGGACATTAGAAAGCTAGTAGCATTTGCAGCAAGAACATCTAGCAATGTGTACATCCTTAATATAGATGAAGGAGAAAAATGTTGTTTAAGCCAAGTAGATGAAAGTTGGATATGGCATAGAAGGTTTGGACATTTAAGATTTGACAACTTGATCAAAGCCAACGAAAAGGAGGCAGTAAGGGATCTACCAAAAGTTATTAAGCCTTGATATTCTATTTGTAAACATTATCAAGTAGGAAAGAAAACAAGAATTAGGTTCAAAACAAAAGAACATTCCACAACAAAACCATTAGAACTTATTCACTCAGACCTATGTGGACCTACCAGAACTAAAAGTACTTATGGTGAACAATATTTTATGTTGATTGTTGATGATTACACAAGATTGACCTGGGTATACTTTCTAAAAGAAAAAACAAAATCCTTTGAGAAGTTCAAAACATACAAAGCCCTTGTAGAGAATGAAATAGATCTCAAAATTAAATGTCTGCAATCAGACGATGGAGGAGAATTCACCTCTAAAGAGTTCATTCAATTCTGTGAATATCATGGTATCAAAAGACAGTTTTCAGCTCCAGGTACTCATCAACATAATGGAGTGGTAGAAATGAAAAACAGAATAGTTCAAGAAGATGCAAGAACCATGCTAAATGAAGCCAAGATTCCAGACAAATTCTAGAGAGATGCAATCTACACAACAGTCCACATACTCAACCGAGCTCAGTTGAGACCCAACCATGACAAAACTCCTTATGAACTATGGTTTGGTAGGCCAGCATCTGTAAAACACTTTAGAATTTTTGGAAGTAAATGTTACATTAAGAATGATGAAAATAATTTAGGAAATTTTGATCCAAGATTTGATGAAGGAATATTTTTAGGCTATTCACCTAATAAGAAAGTATACAAATTTTATAATCTTAGACTACTAAATATAGTGGAAAGTGCCAATGTAAAGATAGATGACCTAAAAAAGAGCATATCCCAATACATTTATAAAAAATATAATCAAGAAGATGATGATGTAGAATCTCATCAAGAAGATGATGATAATGAAACACGGGGAAATGAAATGTATACTGATGAAGAAGACAATGAAGAAACACACTTTCCAAAAGCTCCATCAAAAAGAGTTCAAAAGAATCATCTTGAAAGTCAGATTATTGGAGATAAAAATGCAAGAGTGGAAACAAGAAGGAAACTCACATTTGACTCGGAACAATCAATGTTATCCCTGATAGAACCTAAGTCATTTAAATAATCCAGGAAAATTAAAGATTGGATAAAAGCAATGAATGAAGAACTAGACCAAATAGAGAAGAACCAGACTTGGGAACTAGTTCCAAGACCCAAGGACAAGAATGTGGTAGGAACCAAGTGGATATTCAAGAACAAACTAAATGAAAATGGGGAGATTATAAATAATAAAGTCAAATTATTTTGAAAAGGATATTCCCAAGTGGAAGGTATTGATTTTGAAGAGACTTTTTCTCCAGTAGCAAGACTTGAAGCCATCAGAATGTTCTTGGCACTTACATGCTTCATAAATTTCAAAATCTATCAGATGGTTGTCAAGTTAGCATTCCTTAATGGAACAATAAAATAAGAAGTCTATGTTGACCAACCAAAAGCATTCGTGTTAACAAAAACTCAGGACTATGTGTTCAAGCTAAAAAAGGCCCTGTATGGTCTTAAACAAGCCCCCAGAGCATGGTTCTCAAGGCTTGATTAGTACCTGCAAAAACAAGGATATAAGAGAGGGACTACTGATAACAACTTATACATCAAAATTGAGGATCAAAACATGATTGTTGTGGTGGTATATGTAGATTCCATCATATTTGGAAGTAATCTTACTACACTAAGAAGAAAGTTTGCAACCAAAATGCAAGAATAATTTGAAATGTTTATGCTAGGAGAATTGTCATTCTTCTTAGGTTTACAAGTAAATCAAACAGAAAATGGAATATTCATTTCCCAAGCCAAATATATCAAGGAAATGATAAATAAATTACAAATGGAAGACAGTAAAGCTATGAGTACTCCCATGGTCATTGGATGTAAACTAAGCCTAGAAGATGACCAACAAAAGTGGACCAAATGATGTACAAATCAATGGTTGGAATTCTGCTCTATTCAACAGCAACAAGACCTAACATCATGCAGGTTGTAGGAATCGTGGGGAGATTTCAATATGCACCTAAAGAAACTCACTTAAAAGCAGTAAAGAGAATATTCAGATATCTCAAAGGCACCTCAGAACTTGGATTATGGTATCCAAAATATAAAGACTTCAATTTAACTGCATACATTGATGCAGATTGGGCCGGTAGTATAGATGATAGGAAAAGCACCAGTGGAGGATAATTTTTCCTAGGAAAATATCTGGTAGCATGGGTAAGTAAGAAACAAACATCCACATCATTATCTACAGCAGAGGCAGAATGCATTGTTGTTGCACACAAGTTCTTTGGATGAAGAAAACATTAGAAGATTTACAAATAAGATATGANGTATTTCCAACAATTGGTATCATAGCAAGTTCCTTCAACACAGGTTAATAACTGAAAGGTAGATCCTGAAGGAAATGGATCAGCAAGAGGGAATGCCTTCCAACAAAGCAACATTGTTTAATGGAGGTTTTTATGCTCTGTGGAAAATAAGAATGAAAATATATGTGTTGGCTCTTGGTTTTAATGTCTGGAAATATGTTGTAGATGGTTACACTACACCAGCCAATCTACCCACAAATATTGTAGGAAAGAAGATCGGCAATGACAACTCAAGAGAAGTTAATGCCATTCTAGGAGGATTGAAAAATTATATATGTGTGAAGGTTATGCATTGTAATTCAACTAAGGAAATCTGGGACAAATTGGAGGTTGTATATGAAGGAGATAGAAAAGTCAAGGAATCCAAATTACAAACCTATAGAACTCAGTTTGAAAATTTGAAATGAAAGAAGAAGAGAACATTGTTGAATACTTTCATAGGGTAAATGAGGTAGTTAATTCAGTCAGAGCAGCAAGAGAAGAACTTACCGATAAACCTATTGTACAGAATATATTAAGGTCATTACCTATGAGATATGATGCCAAGATTTCCACAATTGAGGATAGACTAGAACTTGATAAACTCACAATAGATCAACTTCATCGAATTTCTACAGCATATGAGATAAGAACAGGAAATGAAAATCCATCAAAAAGAGAAATATTATTTAAAGCATCTAAAACAAAGATGAAGCGGGAGAAAAATACCAATGACGAGTTATCAGATATATCTAATGAAGAAATTTCCAACTTCATAAAGAAACTCGAGAAAATGATTGGGAAATATAGAGGAAAGATTCCTCTAATATGTTTCAATTGTTGAAAAATTGGACACTTTGCCAATAAATGTCCCGATCCTAAGCAGGAGGAAAGTGATCATGAAAGAACCTTCAAAGATCAAAAGAAAAGTAAAACCAATGATAAAAGGAAGTTCTACAAGAAGAAGAAAACATTCTTTACCCAAGAAGATAGTAGCTCATTGAAAGAAAGTGAAGAACGAGAGCCATAGATTCTATTTATGGGAATAAAAATTCAATATGATAATCATTTGGAATATGAAGAAGAAGTGAACTTCAAGGAAGAATTCCTTTGTGTAATTGAAGAACTAAGAAAATCTAAAAAACAAAACAGGTTACTAAAGGAACCACTTCTAGAGATTGAAGAAACTACTAAATCAACAGAGAAAGAAGTTCCCAAAATCATTAGTGAGTCAAAACAATTATTTATTAAGTTAAAAACTCAACTTTAAGAAACCAAAATAAAAGAAGAAATATTGAAAAAAAAAACTCAATGAAAAACAACAAATATGTAAGATATTGGAGGATGAAATAGTTCAATTAAAAGGGAAACTAGAAAAAGAAGATATCCAATCTAAGTTTGAAAAAAAAACAAAAGTATTGAATAACATTCTTATTAGTCAGATATCATCAAATGATAAGACAGGACTAGGATATGATCCCTCTACAGAATAAGAAAATGACAAAATCATCTATGCAGATGTTCTTAAGAACCCCATAAAAGGAAAAGAAAACAAAACAAGAACAATACCATTGAAAAATATCCCAAATAAACAAAAATATGCACTTTCTACTAATGAAAAGGACAATGAGAATAATAGAATCATCAAAAGGAATCCCTCTAACAGAAATCAATATATATTTCTTTGGTTATTGTTATTACTGCAAAAAAAAATGGACATAAAGCAATACCCTGCAAAGCTTGAATGTTACAAATGCAATAACTATGGTCATAAAGCTAGTGAATGTAGATTGTCAAAATATGACAAAAGGATAAATATTCCCAATAATCAAAAAGTATGGAAGAAAAATCAAACAGAGTGCAATGTAGCCCTATATGTGAGAAACCAAGGATGTCAGTGGTATATAGATAGTGGATGTTCCAAACACATGACTAGATACCAAAGCAAATTTCTCAAGCTAAACAAGAAAGGAAAAGGAAAAGTAACCTTTGGAGATAATATGTCAGCCAAAATACTCGGAAAAGGCACTGTTAGTTTACGAAATAACAAAACCAAAGAAGAAGATGTACTTCTGGTAAAAAATCGCAAACCTAATATCCTAAGTGTAAGTCAAACATGATCAGGGTCACATACTTACCTTTGATTCTCATAAATATGAGATCAAAAAAAGGGACATTGGAAAGCTAGTAGCATTTGCACCAAGAACATCTAGCAATGTGTACATCCTTAATATAGATGAAGGAGAAAAATGTTGTTTAAGCCAAGTATATGAAAGTTGGATATGGCATAGAAGGTTGGGACATTCAAGCTTTGACAACTTGATCAAAGCCAACAAAAAGGAGGCAGTAAGGGATATACCAAAAGTTATTAAGCCTTGATATTCTATTTGTAAACATTATCAAGTAGGAAAGAAAACAAGAGTTAGGTTCAAAACAAAAGAACATTCCACAACAAAACCATTAGAACTTATTCACACAGACCTATGTGGACCTACCAGAACTAAAAGTACTTATGGTGAACAATATTTTATGTTGATTGTTGATGATTACACAAGATTGACCTGGGTATACTTTCTAAAAGAAAAAGAAAAATCCTTTGAGAAGTTCAAAACATACAAAGCCCTTGTAGAGAATGAAATAGATCTCAAAATTAAATGTCTGCTATCAGACGATGGAGGAGAATTCACCTCTAAAGAGTTCATTCAATTCTGTGAAAATCATGGTATCAAAAGACAGTTTTCAGCTCCAGGTACTCATCAACATAATGGAGTGGTAGAAATGAAAAACATAACAGTTCAAGAAGATGCAAGAACCATGCTAAATGAAGCCAAGATTTCAGACAAATTCTAGAGAGATGCAATCTACACAACAGTACGCATACTCAACCGAGCTGAGTTGAGACCCAACCATGACAAAAATCCTTATGAACTATGGCTTGGTAGGTCGGCATCTATAAAACACTTTAGAATTTTTGGAAGTAAATGTTACATTAAGAATGATGAAAATAATTTAGGAAAGTTTGATCCAAGATTTGATGAAGGAATATTTTTAGGCTATTCACCTAATAAGAAAGTATACAGATTTTATAATCTTAGACTACTAAATATAGTGGAAAGTGCCAATGTAAAGATAGATGATCTAAAAAAGAGCATATCCCAATACATTTATAAAAAATATAAGCAAGAAGATGATGATGTAGAATCTCATAAAGAAGATGATGATAATGAAACACGAGGAAATGAAATGTATACTGATGAAGAAGACAATGAAGAAACACACTTTCCAAAAGCTCCATCAAAAAGAGTTCAAAAGAATCATCTTGAAAGTCAGATTATTGGAGATAAAAATGCAGGAGTGGAAACAAGAAGGAAACTCACATTTGACTTGGAACAATCAATGTTATCCCTGATAGAACCTAAGTCATTTAAATAATCCAGGAAAATTAAAGATTGGATAAAAGAAATGAATGAAGAACTAGACCAAATAGAGAAGAACCAGACTTGGGAACTAGGTCCAAGACCCAAGGACAAGAATGTGGTAGGAACCAAGTGGATATTCAAGAACAAACTAAATGAAAATGGGAAGATTATAAAGAATAAAGCCAAATTATTTTGAAAAGGATATTCCCAAGTGGAAGGTATTGATTTTGAAGAGACTTTTTCTCCAGTAGCAAGACTTGAAGCCATCAGAATGTTCTTGGCACTTGCATGCTTCATAAATTTCAAAATCTATCAGATGGTTGTCAAGTTAGCATTCCTTAATGGAACAATAAAATAAGAAGTCTATGTTGACCAACCAGAAACATTTGTGTTAAAAAAAACTCAGGACTATGTGTTCAAGCTAAAAAAGGCCCTGTATGGTCTTAAACAAGTCCCCAGAGCATGGTTCTCAAGGCTTGATTAGTACCTGCAAAAACAAGGATATAAGAGAGGGACCATTGATAACAACTTATACATCAAAATTGAGGATCAAAACATGATTGTTGTGGTGGTATATGTAGATGCCATCATATTTGGAAGTAATCTTACTACACTAAGCAGAAAGTTTGCAACCAAAATGCAAGAATAATTTGAAATGTTTATGCTAGGAGAATTGTCCTTCTTCTTAGGTTTACACGTAAATCAAATAGAAAATGGAATATTCGTTTCCCAAGCCAAATATATCAAGGAAATGCTAAAGAAATTCCAAATGGAAGACAACAAACATATGAGTACTCCCATGGTCATTAGATGTAAACTAAGCCTAGAAGATGACTCAACAAAAGTGGACCAAATGATGTACAGATCAATGGTTGGAATTCTGCTCTATTCAACAGCAACAAGACCTATCATCATGCAGGTTGTAGGAATCGTGGGGAGATTTCAATATGCACCTAAAGAAACTCACTTAAAAGCAGTAAAGAGAATATTCAGATATCTTAAAGGCGCATTAGAACTTGGATTATGGTATCCAAAAGATAAAGACTTCAATTTAACTACATACATTGATGCAGATTGGGCCGGTAGTATAGATGATAGGAAAAGCACCAGTGGAGGAGCATTTTTCCTAGGAAAATATATGGTAGCATGGGTAAGTAAGAAACAAGCATCCACATCATTATCTACAACAGAGGCAGAATGCATTGTTGTTGCACACAAGTTCTTTGGATGAAGAAAACATTAGAAGATTTACAAATAAGATATGATAATCCCATTACTGTTAATTGTGATAACACTTGTGCCNAAAATCATCTATGCATATATTCTTAAGAACCCCATAAAAGGAAAAGAAAATAAAACAAGAACAATACCATTGAAAAATATCCCAAATAAACAAAAATATGCACTTTCTACTAATGAAAAGGACAATGAGAAAATAGAATCATCAGAAGGAATCCCTCTAACAGAAATCAATATATCTTCCTTGGTTATTGTTATTCCTGCAAAAAAAAATGGACATAAAGAAATACACTGTAAAGCTTATAGAAAGTACAATCCAAGAAATGTTCACAGATATGAAAATAATAAGGATAATGCAAAAAGAAGAAATTATAACTCCTCTCCCTTACAAGACTACAATGTTGAATTTTACAAATGCAATAACTATGGTCATAAAGCTAGTGAATGTAGATTGTCAAAATATGACAAAAGGATAAATATTCCCAATAATCAAAAAGTACGGAAGAAAAATCAAACAGAGTGCAATGTAGCCCTATATGTGAGAAACCAAGGATGTCAGCGGTATATAGATAGTGGATGTTCCAAACACATGACTAGATACCAAAGCAAATTTCTCAAGTTAAACAAGAAAGGAAAAGGAAAAGTAACCTTTGGAGATAATATGTCAGCCAAAATACTCGGAAAAGGCACTGTCAGTTTACGAAATAACAAAACCAAAGAAGAAGATGTACTTCTGGTAGAAAATATCAAACCTAATATCCTAAGTGTAAGTCAGACATGTGATCAGGGTCACATACTTACCTTTGATTCTCATAAATATGAGATCAGAAAAAGGGACATTGGAAAGCTAGTAGCATTTGCACCAAGAACATCTAGCAATGTGTACATCCTTAATATAGATGAAGGAGAAAAATGTTGTTTAAGCCAAGTAGATGAAAGTTGGATATGGCATAGAAGGTTGGGATATTTAATCTTTGACAACTTGATCAAAGACAATGAAAAGGTGGCAGTAAGGGATCTACCAAAAGTTATTAAGCCTTGAGATTATATTTGTAAACATTGTCAAGTAGGAAAGAAAACAAGAGTTAGGTTCAAAACAAAATAACATTCCCCAACAAAACCATTAGAACTTATTCACACAAACCTATGTGGACCTACCAGAACTAAAAGTACTTATGGTGAACAATATTTTATATTGATTGTTGATGATTACACAAGATTGACCTCGGTATACTTTCTAAAAGAAAAATCAAAATCCTTTGAGAAGTTCAAAACATACAAAGCCCTTGTACAGAATGAAATAGATCTCAAAATTAAATGTCTGCAATGAGACGATGGAGGAGAATTCACCTCTAAAGAGTTCTTTCAATTCTGTGAAAATCATGGTATCAAAAGACAGTTTTCATCTCCTGGTACTCCTCAACATAATGGAGTGGTAGAAATGAAAAATAGAACAGTTCAAGAAGATGCAAGAACCATGCTAAATGAAGCCAAGATTCCAGACAAATTCTAGAGATATGCAATCTACACAATAGTCCACATACTCAACCGAGCTCAGTTGAGACCCAACCATGAAAAAATTCCTTATGAACTATGGTTTGGTAGGCCAGCATCTATAAAACACTTTAGAATTTTTGGAAGTAAATGTTACATTAAGAATGATGAAGATAATTTAGGAAAGTTTGATCCAAGATTTGATGAAGGAATATTTTTAGGCTATTCACCTAATAAGAAAGTATACATATTTTATAATCTTAGACTACTAAATATAATGGAAAGTGCCAATGTAAAGATAGATGATCTAAAAAAGAGCATATCCCAAGACATTTATAAAAAATATAAGCAAGAAGATAATGATGTAGAATCTCATCAAGAAGATGATGATAATGAAACATAGGGAAATGAAATGTATATTGATGAAGAAGACAATGAAGAAACACACTTTCCAAAAGCTCCATCAAAAAGAATTCAAAAGAATCATCTTGAAAGTCAGATTATTGGAGATAAAAATGCAGGAGTGGAAACAAGAAGGAAACTCGCATTTGACTCAGAACAAGCAATGTTATCCCTGATAAAACCTAAGTCATTTAAATAATCCAGGAAAATTAAAGATTGGATAAAAGCGATGAATGAAGAACTAGACCAAATAGAGAAGAACCAGACTCAAGAACTAGTTCCAAGACCCAAGGACAAGAATGTGGTAGGAACCAAGTGGATCTTCAAGAACAAACTAAATGAAAATGGGGAGATTATAAAGAAAAAAGCCATATTATTTTGAAAAGGATATTCCCAAGTGGAAGGTATTGATTTTGAAGAGACTTTTTCTTCAGTAGCAAGACTTGAAGCCATCAGAATGTTCTTGGCACTTGCATGCTTCATAAATTTCAAAATCTATCAAATGGTTGTCAAGTTAGCATTACTTAATGGAACAATAAAATAAGAAGTCTATGTTGACCAACCAGAAGCATTAATGTTAGCAAACAATCAGGACTATGTGTTCAAGCTAAAAAAGGCCCTGTATGGTCTTAAACAAGCCCCCAGAGCATGGTTCTCAAGGCTTGATTAGTACCTACAAAAACAAGGATATAAGAGAGGGACTACTGACAACAACTTATACATCAAAATTGAGGATCAAAACATGATTTTTGTGGTGGTTTATGTAGATTCCATCATATTTGGAAGTAATCTTACTACACTAAGCAGAAAGTTTGCAACCAAAATGCAAGAATAATTTGAAATGTTTATGCTAGAAGAATTGTCCTTCTTCTTAGGTTTACAAGTAAATCAAACAGAAAATGGAATATTCATTTCCAAAGCCAAATATATCAAGGAAATGCTAAATAAATTCCAAATGGAAGACAGTAAACCTATGAGTACTCCCATGGTCATTGGATGTAAACTAATCCTAGAAGATGACTCAACAAAAGTGGACCAGATGATGTACAGATCAATGGTTGGAATTATGCTCTATTCAATAGCAACAAGACCTAACATCATGCAGGTTGTAGGAATCGTGGGGATATTTCAATATGAACCTAAAGAAACTCACTTAAAAGCAGTAAAGAGAATATTCAGATATCTTAAAGGCACCTTAGAACTTGGATTATGGTATCCAAAAGATAAAGACTTCAATTTAACTACATACATTGATGCAGATTGGGTCGGTAGTATAGATGATAGGAAAAGCACCAGTGGAGGAGCATTTTTCCTAGGAAAATGTCTGGTAGCATGGCTAAGTAAGAAACAAACATCCACATCATTATCTACAGCAGAGGCAGAAAACACTGTTGTTGCACACAAGTTCTTTGGATGAAGAAAACATTAGAATATTTACAAATAAGATATGATAATCCCATTACTGTTAATTGTGATAACACTTGTGCCATAAGTATCTCTAAAAATATAGTAATGAATTCTAAAACCAAACACATCCCAATTAAATACCATTTCCTAAGAGATCAGGTTACCTAAAAAGTGGTTAAAATAGTATATGTGGACACCAAAGAACAAATTGCAAACATATTCACAAAACCTTTTCCTAGGAGTAATTTTGAAAATATTCGATAGAAATTGGAAGTAATTCACAAACCTCATTAAGACCATAAAAATTGTATCATAAGAAAAGGGGCACATGGTCAGGGGGAGCATTGCCACAGGGGGAGAGAAGACTCATTGTTGTCAAAGGGGAAGGAAATTGATAAGAAGCAGAAATAAAAATATTTCAAAAGAAAAGGTTTCCATCAATGCCAAAGGGGGAGAATGTTGGACACAGTGGTACNAAAATCATCTATGCATATATTCTTAAGAACCCCATAAAAGGAAAAGAAAATAAAACAAGAACAATACCATTGAAAAATATCCCAAATAAACAAAAATATGCACTTTCTACTAATGAAAAGGACAATGAGAAAATAGAATCATCAGAAGGAATCCCTCTAACAGAAATCAATATATCTTCCTTGGTTATTGTTATTCCTGCAAAAAAAAATGGACATAAAGAAATACACTGTAAAGCTTATAGAAAGTACAATCCAAGAAATGTTCACAGATATGAAAATAATAAGGATAATGCAAAAAGAAGAAATTATAACTCCTCTCCCTTACAAGACTACAATGTTGAATTTTACAAATGCAATAACTATGGTCATAAAGCTAGTGAATGTAGATTGTCAAAATATGACAAAAGGATAAATATTCCCAATAATCAAAAAGTACGGAAGAAAAATCAAACAGAGTGCAATGTAGCCCTATATGTGAGAAACCAAGGATGTCAGCGGTATATAGATAGTGGATGTTCCAAACACATGACTAGATACCAAAGCAAATTTCTCAAGTTAAACAAGAAAGGAAAAGGAAAAGTAACCTTTGGAGATAATATGTCAGCCAAAATACTCGGAAAAGGCACTGTCAGTTTACGAAATAACAAAACCAAAGAAGAAGATGTACTTCTGGTAGAAAATATCAAACCTAATATCCTAAGTGTAAGTCAGACATGTGATCAGGGTCACATACTTACCTTTGATTCTCATAAATATGAGATCAGAAAAAGGGACATTGGAAAGCTAGTAGCATTTGCACCAAGAACATCTAGCAATGTGTACATCCTTAATATAGATGAAGGAGAAAAATGTTGTTTAAGCCAAGTAGATGAAAGTTGGATATGGCATAGAAGGTTGGGATATTTAAGCTTTGACAACTTGATCAAAGACAACGAAAAGGTGGCAGTAAGGGATCTACCAAAAGTTATTAAGCCTTGAGATTATATTTGTAAACATTGTCAAGTAGGAAAGAAAACAAGAGTTAGGTTCAAAACAAAAGAACATTCCCCAACAAAACCATTATAACTTATTCACACAAACCTATGTGGACCTACCAGAACTAAAAGTACTTATGGTGAACAATATTTTATATTGATTGTTGATGATTACACAAGATTGACCTCGGTGTACTTTCTAAAAGAAAAATCAAAATCCTTTGAGAAGTTCAAAACATACAAAGCCCTTGTACAGAATGAAATAGATCTCAAAATTAAATGTCTACAATGAGACGATGGAGGAGAATTCACCTCTAAAGAGTTCATTCAATTCTGTGAAAATCATGGTATCAAAAGATAGTTTTTAGCTCCTGGTACTCCTCAACATAATGGAGTGGTAGAAACGAAAAATAGAACAGTTCAAGAAGATGCAAGAACCATGCTAAATGAAGCCAAGATTCCAGACAAATTCTAGAGATATGCAATCTACACAATAGTCCACATACTCAACTGAGCTCAGTTGAGACCCAACCATGAAAAAACTCCTTATGAACTATGGTTTGGTAGGCCAGCATCTATAAAACACTTTATAATTTTTGGAAGTAAATGTTACATTAAGAATGATGAAGATAATTTAGGAAAGTTTGATCCAAGATTTGATGAAGGAATATTTTTAGGCTATTCACCTAATAAGAAAGTATACAGATTTTATAATCTTAGACTACTAAATATAATGGAAAGTGCCAATGTAAAGATAGATGATCTAAAAAAGAGCATATCCCAAGACATTTATAAAAAATATAAGCAAGAAGATAATGATGTAGAATCTCATCAAGAAGATGATGATAATGAAACATAGGGAAATGAAATGTATATTGATGAAGAAGACAATGAAGAAACACACTTTCCAAAAGCTCCATCAAAAAGAATTCAAAAGAATCATCTTGAAAGTCAGATTATTGGAGATAAAAATGCAGGAGTGGAAACAAGAAGGAAACTCGCATTTGACTCAGAACAAGCAATGTTATCCCTGATAAAACCTAAGTCATTTAAATAATCCAGGAAAATTAAAGATTGGATAAAAGCGATGAATGAAGAACTAGACCAAATAGAGAAGAACCAGACTCAAGAACTAGTTCCAAGACCCAAGGACAAGAATGTGGTAGGAACCAAGTGGATCTTCAAGAACAAACTAAATGAAAATGGGGAGATTATAAAGAAAAAAGCCATATTATTTTGAAAAGGATATTCCCAAGTGGAAGGTATTGATTTTGAAGAGACTTTTTCTTCAGTAGCAAGACTTGAAGCCATCAGAATGTTCTTGGCACTTGCATGCTTCATAAATTTCAAAATCTATCAAATGGTTGTCAAGTTAGCATTACTTAATGGAACAATAAAATAAGAAGTCTATGTTGACCAACCAGAAGCATTAATGTTAGCAAACAATCAGGACTATGTGTTCAAGCTAAAAAAGGCCCTGTATGGTCTTAAACAAGCCCCCAGAGCATGGTTCTCAAGGCTTGATTAGTACCTACAAAAACAAGGATATAAGAGAGGGACTACTGACAACAACTTATACATCAAAATTGAGGATCAAAACATGATTTTTGTGGTGGTTTATGTAGATTCCATCATATTTGGAAGTAATCTTACTACACTAAGCAGAAAGTTTGCAACCAAAATGCAAGAATAATTTGAAATGTTTATGCTAGAAGAATTGTCCTTCTTCTTAGGTTTACAAGTAAATCAAACAGAAAATGGAATATTCATTTCCAAAGCCAAATATATCAAGGAAATGCTAAATAAATTCCAAATGGAAGACAGTAAACCTATGAGTACTCCCATGGTCATTGGATGTAAACTAATCCTAGAAGATGACTCAACAAAAGTGGACCAGATGATGTACAGATCAATGGTTGGAATTATGCTCTATTCAATAGCAACAAGACCTAACATCATGCAGGTTGTAGGAATCGTGGGGATATTTCAATATGAACCTAAAGAAACTCACTTAAAAGCAGTAAAGAGAATATTCAGATATCTTAAAGGCACCTTAGAACTTGGATTATGGTATCCAAAAGATAAAGACTTCAATTTAACTACATACATTGATGCAGATTGGGTCGGTAGTATAGATGATAGGAAAAGCACCAGTGGAGGAGCATTTTTCCTAGGAAAATGTCTGGTAGCATGGCTAAGTAAGAAACAAACATCCACATCATTATCTACAGCAGAGGCAGAAAACACTGTTGTTGCACACAAGTTCTTTGGATGAAGAAAACATTAGAATATTTACAAATAAGATATGATAATCCCATTACTGTTAATTGTGATAACACTTGTGCCATAAGTATCTCTAAAAATATAGTAATGAATTCTAAAACCAAACACATCCCAATTAAATACCATTTCCTAAGAGATCAGGTTACCTAAAAAGTGGTTAAAATAGTATATGTGGACACCAAAGAACAAATTGCAAACATATTCACAAAACCTTTTCCTAGGAGTAATTTTGAAAATATTCGATAGAAATTGGAAGTAATTCACAAACCTCATTAAGACCATAAAAATTGTATCATAAGAAAAGGGGCACATGGTCAGGGGGAGCATTGCCACAGGGGGAGAGAAGACTCATTGTTGTCAAAGGGGAAGGAAATTGATAAGAAGCAGAAATAAAAATATTTCAAAAGAAAAGGTTTCCATCAATGCCAAAGGGGGAGAATGTTGGACACAGTGGTACGATATTTTCATTGATGTCAAAAGGGTGTAGAATAATCAATTATAAACTCAAATCTCAAAAGGAATAACGTTAATCGAAGCCTAGAAGAGATGATGCATTGGAAATATCACAGTAGACAGAGTTATGCGAAGTGAAGAAATCCTTTTGTAAAGGATTGAGTTATAGGAGTCATTCATTCTTACTTTGGGATAATCCAGGATCGTTAGATCAAGGTGAATTCATAGTTTGGGAAGGATTAAATATCAACCGTCAGATCTGAAGCAGGAGATTCAAATGGTTTCCCAACCATTGGATCAATATTCAATCTGGAATGGAAATGTAGAGCCATCATATTTCG
>JZKD02S0151558.1:191412-215167 GCA_000966675.3 Picea glauca | reverse complement strand
TTCAAGTCATTTCTAAAATATCTGCTTGAAAGTACACAGAATCCTTTCACTACAAGATACTTGTGATGGGAAAAAATATTAACTCCGGCCAGTCAGGGCTCGGTTGGTGAGCGGTTTCTACAGTCAAAAGTCAAGTTTTAGAACGTAGAGCCCACGAGGGGCCGTGAATAAGATCCCCTTTCCCATGGCTTTTCAGCGGCTTCTCCGTCGCGGCTTCTGCCGATAAACAAGCCAAAGTTTTCTGTGAGAGGATTGCATGCGCATTGCGTACTAACCGACTGGCTCTCTGCCTGCCCCTCGCATCCATATGACCACTCTCTTCCTGCTAAAACCGCAAGGCCCACGTGAATGGATGCAGCATTTACGCTATTAAAGCTACCAAAGAAAGGGGGATTGTCGGGATTCGGAGGCAAATAAAATTAGAATAAGGGAACTGAAATAGTGCTCATAACGATGACGCAGGGTCAGGCATGAGCATGTGAGCGTGCTCTGTGTCTGTGCAGAAATGTATCATCATGAGCCTTGTTTCTTTGCACACAGACGAAACGAAAACGAACAGAAGAACGCGTGGAGCTGGGCCGACCAAGCTCAGGGCTCAAATATACGTTTAAGAAAAAGGTTCATTAATGTTTGTTTATTGCTTATGGATAAACTCACTGTTTTGGTGAGGTAAAGTTTTATTTTGGAACATTCATTTATTTTTTAAATTGTGATAGTAAATAGTTTTCAATTGTGGAATACATATTTCAATAAAGGATTAGGTAATTTTTTTTTTTTTTTTTTTTGAAGATGGTATTTAATTATATGCGTTTCAAGGAAATTGAATTTGAGGGGAAAGGAATTTTAACTATCTCAACTAAATCTACTCATTCCAATTAAATTTTATTTATAATATTTTAATAAATAAATTTAATAAAAAATTGGTAAAAATTTTAAATATAAACAAAGTTTTATTATAATAGAAAGTTTTGCTCAATTTTAAATAAATCAACTATTCTCCATATGGGGTGTCATGCCATATTTAATGTGGTGAAAGAGTGTCTGGCCACTTAGCGGTTCCACTCTCAAGGCACGTACGTGGACAACTCTTCCTACCACCTGAAAGGCAGAAGCAATAAGGTGCTCTCTTGGTTTGCACATGTGAAATGAACCATGGCACTATTTTAAGGTACCATTGGCAAGAAGGAAACTAATTGCAGAGTTAATTTGGTTGATCAGAGAATGAAGGTTGTTGATATTGACATGACTTGGGGAATTTATGAAGCAAGGTTCAAAAATGTTGGTTCACCCCCGCAGCTCAACTTATTCTGGCTCTGCTGGAGTTTGGAAGAAGTTTTGAAGGTTTCTCTGACTAGTAGCGCTAACACCATTCCTTTCTCGATGCCATGAGTCAGGGAACAAGGCTGAGTCCAACGAGGGTGGAGGACTCTCTGGAGGTCGGAAATGCAGCACATCAGCTAGCCCCCTTCCACTAAGAATGTGGATCAGATAAACATTGTTTTACCAGTTCAAGATGTTGAGAAGTGTGGAAAACCAGACCCTCAATTGGCTAGGTCATGCGCATAGCCTGATTCAGAGGATGCTTTGGTCTAGGGATGTCGAGTGGAGTGGTTGGATGTAGATAATGTGCCTATTGGCATAATTGAATCTCAGCGTGGCCTCGTTGGAGGAGTCTCGGAGGAGAACAACCCTTCCTCTCATCCTTTGAAAATTTCATCGGTGGTTGACCATTCAAGTGCAGCGTCCAAGGAAGATTGCTTGATAGAGGACCGGTTAAAGCTTATCTTTGAGGTTCAAGGGGAGGTTGCGGACCTTAGATTCAAGGTGGAGAAATTGGACAATAATATCTCCCTTCCACTTTCCCTCTGCTCTTGCTTAGTGTCGCTCCAACCTGATCAAGATATGTCATCTCAGGGTGTGGCCTTCTCAAACATGCCCATTCTTCTTTGTTGGCACAGGGGTAGACCCAGGGTTCAACGCTTAACAATGCACCAACAAAACCTCGACTACCGGCCCTTTCGGAAACACCTACGAAGCAGGCGAAGTCTCACCCGAGGTAGAAGCATGGGGGGTTTCAAGACGCAGGTGTCTGTAACCAAGTTGGGACACAAATCTGTGATAATAACACTTCACATAGTATTTTTTTAACGCTTAGGAAGTGACATACATTAGTTCATTAACCTTATTAACATCGCAGGACATACCCAAGGATAGATCTAGCATAGTAACAACAAATATTATGCACCTTAAACACTTAGCACTTAGCATTGTGAATCAGATCTATCATTTTAACATAAACAAAGCATTTAAGCAAAACATACATATTCATTACACATTCTAATCCAAGCACTAAGAAAAACATAACAGAGATAACATTGCACAAAGCAAACCATAAGATACCAGATATACGTGGTTCACCCCAGTGTGGGGCTACGTCCACCAACCACTTTGCCTCTTTATTATTCGTCAATCTCTTACATTCAATTACTCCTGTGCACTAAGCCACAGAGTTGATCTTTGCACCAGACAAGAGATCTGTGCACTGAGCACCAGATCCTCCTTTCAAAACTAGGTTAAGGCACAGAGCCAACTCTCTATCGAGAACAAAGCCTTAACACACATACATTCCTTTGCAAAAAGCAACTTGAACTACTTGCACTTAACTAGCTTCTTTTAAAATACAGTCTTCTTTATTTATACTTTTACAAATCCTTACAATAAGGCATAAACATGGGAAAATCCCATGTGCCGACATCCCATAACCCATTACAAAAACCCTAAAGAACTCCTTACTGGGTCCACATAGCCCGCAAAATAAGTGAGATCTGCAGTCTCAGCTCCGCCTGGGCGCTCCTTCTTTGACCATCGTGTTGAGGTCCCAAAGTGGGTCAAAGCTGACCAAAGTTTTCCCAAAACTTGGTCAAGGGCCAACAGGCTCCCAACACTCACCTGTGACTTGTCTCGAGTCACTTGGGCCTGGACAATGTTGCTTCGAAAGCCTTGAGCTTAACTCAAGCTGCCTCAACTTATTGCTTCACCTAAGCCTCTTGCTCAACGAGCTCCTGGATTGTCTGTTCTGTAACAGGCCCTTCCAGGTGTTGTTTTACTGCTGCAACCACTTGATCTAGTTGTGATCCATGTCCATCAATCTCCTTGAAGACCTTACAGAATTCATCCTGCATAGGTTGTAGCTTATGTGTGACTTCCATTACCTTACCCTGGAGGGCAGTGATTTGTTGTTGTACTGTGCGTTTTTCTTGGGATCTCTTCATTCTTTCCACTGCGGTGAGCAGCTTCATCTGCGCCTGCAACGAGAATGCTTTTTGTTGCGCCTCTTGTAACTGCGCTTCTAGCTTCCTTAGCTCTGGATCCTCGGTGAGGCGTTCGTATGTCTAGGTGCTCTTATCACTTAATTGTTTACATTCTAAGGCAAGGGCTCTTATGCTTGCAACTGTGTTCTTAGCGGTCTCCTCCCTCTGGCCACGCACCTCCTGCGGGGTGCTCAATATTGTTTGGGCCTCCAACTTTGTTATTGTAACACCCTGTTTCCCCCAGTCTGTAAATATAACTATATTGGCTAGGAACTATGGGAAACTCGAAGGTGTGAATGTTTGATTTGATGGACCTTTGTATAAAAGGTCGATGAATGTAAATTATGTTATGAATATGTGTTGCATGACTACTGGGAAGGGGATGTGCTAAAAGATACCACGATGGCTAATGAAAAGGTGGTGCAAGGGACCCGAAACGGTTGCGTTAACTTCCATCGAACTAGTACCTTATTAGTTTTTACTTGCTCAAGACCAAAACAACTCTCTGACCCAGGAATGAATTTTCATCAAGATGGTAGGTGGGGAGGATCCTCAAGAGTTAATGAGGGGATGGGGTGGACCGCCCATCCGTAAAATCTCTCATACCTGACCATGGATGGAAAATTCGTGCCACACAGAATATTGTAGGGGGATGCAAGAAAGAAAGCGTGAGTGTGGGCATAGGGGAAGGAGAGGAGATTGCAGAGGAGAACCCCAGCTCCCAGATCGAGACAAGAGAAGGAGAGTAACCTTCATCCTCGTGTATTTTATGTATCGGGAGAAGGAGAGTAACCTTCGTCCCTAACTTCCATTGAGCTAGAAGTAAGAGATTGAATCTCAGAGCATTGTGGCCTAAGCTCAGGGGTGGCCAGTGATAAATCCGTTGGGAGTGACTGAGCCTATGGTTGGGTGGAAACGAACATCCCTCTCAGCAGTCGCATCACGCCTTGTGGTTATGATAAGTGTTTTATGCCTTGTATTTTGAATTGAATATCATGGATACGTGCTCATGTTTATATGCCCATAAATGGTTTTTGTATGCTATGACTTCCAGGTATTTTAGATTGGAAGTAATGAATGCATGTGTATACTTATATGCCACAGTTAATTTCTGTATAAACTGAGTAAGTTTGGAGCATGAGTTTGTTCCACTAAGAATCGTCCCATTTGCCTGATTCTCATGATGTTCTAGTTTAATCCCCCGAAAGCATCTTCCCCAGGGAATTGCATCATGTCTCAAAGTCAGAGTAAGCTCCTTGGTATGGCTACCACTACGGTAAATCCACAAGGTTACCCTACCCCGGTGTCATAGCTCATAACACAGTGAGTTAGGAAGGCACTTCATTCAGGATAGTAGCCTAGGGACTTTGAAAAGTACCCAAGCCCTTATCCAGAAACCCATCTAAGATTAGGGATAATTTCCCAAGAACCATCTGAAGGTTCATGTGTCTCGGGTCTAGAAACCCTGTGCAATAAGGGTTATCTCTCGAAGATTTCAGGGTTGTGGGATTTTGAAGCTTCGAGATATTGAATTTCGTTACCCAAGTTCAAAAAGGATAGCGAGTCCAATTATCGAAAGGGAGTATCCTTTCGTTTGGTAGACGAACGGACGAGATCCTTTCGAAAGTATCCTAGGTCTGTCAAGACCAATGGATCTAGAGGAGGAGCGCAAGCATTAACGCCTAGACCCCTTTCATTCTTCGCAAGTAACGATGGAATCGGGACCGTAGGTCCCAAGATCCATCGGGAGCTACCTTGACCGTCGATCTTAACCCTTGTGTAGGTGGGAGAGTGGACTCGTCAAAGTCCTGAAAGTCCCGAAGTGATCGGAACCGTCCACTGGCAGAGGACATGTGGCGAAGGATCAGCGTTTCGTTGACCTGCTACTGAAGGAAGTCAAAGGGTAGAGTTTTGTGAACTCGCAAGACCTGAACTCATGATTTGATCTGAACTGTCGGATCACAGGAGGGCCATGCCAGTTGATCTAGGCACGGGGATATCGGGAGTTCGGGGTTCGAGCTTTAGAAAGAATGGCATTGGTTGTGTTCCAACTTGGCAAAACACGAAGTCCCAACGAGTTCGAAAGATTAAGCCCTTGATCGTGACAAATGGTCATGTGGGCGGAAGAATAAGGGAGGAGCTACCGAAGACTGGGATTTTGGGGAACGGAGAGTCAGAGCTGGCTCACGTTCATTATCCCGATACGCGAAATCACGACATGATCACAGTCGTTGATCGAGGGGATAGCACAGGACCATATATATGGCCTTGGACAGAAACCGGAGATCGGGAATTCGAGAAATAGGAGTCAGGGTTGACTCGATTGCAGAAGTCCCGAAGTCCCAAAATGTGAAGCGCCCTTTTTTAGGCGTGCGGTCACAACCTGTGGTCGCATAGGTGAAGCTCGCGCCTTGGGCATGTTCGTGTTGATGGGGTTTCAATAGGGCCCGTGGATCAGATATTGGGATTTCAGTAGGAAAGCGAAGAGCTAATCCGGCTCTTGAATGAGTAATTTTATTTAGTTCTCACTCAAAGCGTGGGGGGTATTACAAATTGGTATCAGAGCATCGTTAAGCCCTTATTATAGAAAGAATGAAAACTTACTGTTGTGTCTGTATGCATTACTGTTGTGTGTGTAGGAAATTAAGAAATGTGAATTAAGTGTTGGTTGTGAACAAATATAATGTTGGCTAACAACAAGTGTTTTGTTTGCACGCAAGTGGACGATCAACCACAGGAAACTACAGACGTATAGAATGGTGATGTGCAACGAAATGGGGGATGGCTCCCACAATAGAGACGAAGATTCTAACGAAAGGAGGGTGGTAGAGACCCCTCCAGATCTAGCTGAGACTGTGAGGAGTCTCACGTCCGAACTACAGAGTTGCAAGGCCGACAACGAGAGGTTGATAAAAGAGCAAGAGAAGTAAACGAAAATTAATGCAGTTTTGTTGCAGACTTCATTCGACATACAAAGACAACTGCAGTATGGACCTGACACCAGTCACGTGGACCGACGACAGACAAAGAGGAGTCGAAGTCCACCTAAGATACGGAAACATGGCTACACTAGGAAGAGCACCTCGAGAAAGGTCCACCCCGAAGATAGGGGACAAGCGTCGGAAAATTCCTCTGGAAAGGAAACTGGCGGCTCGGAGGGATCTTCTAGTAGCAGAACTAGTTCACATTCCCGAAGAAAACAGAAGAAACGAAAGCATTCCAAAATTCATAATCTTGAAGAATTCAAGAAGGCCAAACCACCCTCTTTCGACGGTGAGATAAAGAGGGGAGAGGAAGTGGAGGCTTGTATGCTTGGACTAAAGAGGTACTTTAGAGTCCATGACTTCTCATAAAACTTCAAGGCCCAAGTATCCACTTTCAACCTAAATGGAAAGGCTTCCATTTGGTGGGAAGACCTTAAGAATGTGAAAGGGATTCATGAAGAAGACCTATCTTGGGAATGGTTTGAAAAATACTTCAGGAAGAAGTATCTGTCAGAAAAGTATTTCGTTGAAAAGACTAAAGAATTCTATGAACTCAAGCTGGGGAAATTCACTATAGAGGAATATGTCTGCATATTCCTTGAGTTGTTGAGGTACGTACCCTACATAAAATAAGAAAAGGCAAAGGTGCAACGATTCATCAATGGGCCACCTAAGGACTATCAGAACAGGATTGAATTTGACGAGCCAAGGACCCTAGAAGACACTATCCGCAAGGAAAGAATTTGTTACGAACAGTTTGGGCTTTGGAAAGAACCTCGTGAAGGTTGGAAATAAAGAATAGTTCGGGATTTCAGAAAAAGGGGTTTAAATCCCCAAGATTTAAAAACTGTAAGAAGAATTCAAGGATGTGCTTTTCGACCTGAAGTGTACACCAGTAGAATTTCCCATCCCAGAGAGGAAATAAACCTTTTGGATCAACCCCAGGGAAGACTGATAACGCAAAGAAAGAACCCTTTAAATGTTGGGGTTGTGGAGAAGAACATCTACTGAGGAACTGCCCGCACCGACAACAGAACAACATGACAATTTACAACGTCCAATAAGCTATCACCGTCAATAACCTGGCCAGGAGTATGCCACGAATTTACGCAACCGTGGATAATAAACAAGCCGAACACCAAGCTTCAGTGGTGGAGATGGAAGGTATGATCACCAACCATCTAGTGTCTATTCTAATTGACCCTGGTTCAAATTTGAGTTATATAGCTCCTCAGGCTATTGATAAGTGTAAATTGCAGCCACATAAACATGCCAAGCCATGCTTGGTACAGTTAGCCATTGGCACCAAAATAAAGGTGGTGGAGGTCATACCAGCTTGCCAATTCACTATGGGTGGATTCCTCACCCAAGCAACCCTTAACATACTACCTCTAGGATCATATGACCTGTTGATTAGTATGGACTGGCTAGCCACATATAAAACCAGATTGGACTATTACCATAAAACCTTAGGATGTGTAAGTGAAGAAGGGAGAAGGATAACCCTTCAAGGGATCCAGAAACCTGTCTCGGTCAGACGAATATCAACCCTTCAAATGAGAAAGTATTGCAGAAAGGGATGCCCACTATATGTGATACAGGTGTTGAAATCAGTTGAGGATGACAGACCAAGCCTCAAAAACCACCCCATACTAAGAGAATATAGAGATGTGTTTCCAGAAGAGGTACTGGGTCTACCTCCGAGAAGGGGCATTGACTTCTCGATAGAACTTGCACTAGGAGCGGTGCCAATGTCTAGGACACCCTACAGGATGAGCACACCCGAGCTAGTTGAGCTTAAATTACAATTAAAAGAAATGATGGACAAAGGCTATATCCGACCCAACATGTCTTCATGGGGAGCACTCATCATGTTTGTGAAGAAGAAAGATGGTACCCTCTGACTATGCATAGATTATAGACAACTCAATAAGGTAACCATAAAGAACAAGTACCCCTTACCCAAGATCGATGACTTATTTGATCAATTGGGAGATGCTTCCATATTCTCAAAGATTGACTTGAGATCTAGATACTATCAAGTATGAATCAAGGGTGAAGACATCCACAAATCCACCTTCAGGATGAGATATGGTCACTACGAGTTTGTGGTAGTACCATTTGGATTAACCAATGCCCTTGCCACTTTTATGTGCTTGATGAATAATGTGCTCAGCAAATTCCTAGACAAATTTGTATTGGTTTTTATTGACGATATCTTAATCTACTCCAAGAATAGAGAGGAACATGAGGAACATCTTAGACTTGTGCTTCAAGTGCTAAGAGAACATCATCTCTATGCCAAATTTATCAAGTGTGATTTTTTCCATAAGAAAATACATTACTTGCGCCATGTCATATTTGAAGAAGGGGTAGCAGTAGACCTTGACAAGATCAGGTCTATCATGGAATGGCCTACCCCATATCAGATCCTTTATAGGCTTAGCAGGATACTATAAGAGATTTATAAAAGGATTCTCCAAGATTGGTTGTCCAATCACTGCCCTTCAGAAGAAGGGAGCTGAATTCATGTGGACACAAGAATGTGAAGAAAGATTTCAATCCTTGAAACAGATTATGACCCATGCACCCGTGTTGAAGATCGTCGATCCCGAAAATGACTTCCTTGTGTGCACAGATGCCTACAAGGAAGGGCTCGGAGGAGTCCTTATGCAAGAAGGAAGCTTAGTTTGCTATGAATCCCAAAAATTGAATGAGAACGAAGTCAACTATGTGACCCATGATCTAGAGATGTCTGCCATAGTGCACGCCTTGAAAATGTGGAGGCATTACCTCTTGGGTAGTAAATTTGTACTTATGACAGACCATTGTGGATTGAAACACCTGTTTGACCAACCAAAACTCAATGCTAGACAAGCTAGGTGGATGGCCCTCCTTAGCAAGTTTGATTTCGAAATCAAACATATCAAAGGAAAGGAAAATAAGGTGGTCGATGCCCTTAGCAGAAGTATGAAAACAATTCACCTGGCAGCGGTGAGCACCTGTGAGACGAATGTCAAGGAAAGATTCAGGAATGCACAAGAAGCAGACACATTTTTTCCAAATTGTGACCTCGTACTTGGAGCAAGAACCCGTAGGGATAAAGTATGAAGGCTACCAGATGCTACATGGAGGTCTGCTAACTTACATAAGCAAATTGTATAGTCTAGAATGTGACGACTTGAAGAGGTTCATGATGGATGAACTACATAAAAGACCATATAATGGTCACCCAGGATACCAGAAGATGATCACAGACACCAAGAAACAATTCTATTGGCCCGGATTGAAGAAAGACATAGCGGAGTATTTAGCCAAGTGTATAGAATGACAACAAGTTAAAGCAGAACACCGGCACCCAGCAGGATTATTACAACCTCTACCAATCCTGGAATGGAAATGGGAGACCATCTCCATGGATTTCATCACCGGATTACCAACATCAGCCAGGCAGAATGACGTCATCATGGTAGTGGTGGATAAATTGAGCAATTTCGTTCATTTTATTCCCGTAAAATCAAATTGCAAGGCAATAGATATCGCCAACATATTCATGAAGGAGATATTCAGACTACATGGCATGCCTAAGGAGATCGTGTCTGATAGAGACAAAAAAATTATTTCAAGCTTTTGGAAATCCTTGATGGCTGGCTTGGAGACCAAATTATTGTTTAGCACAGCTTATCATCCTCAAACCAATGGATAGACGGAAAGAGTGAACCAAATATTAGAAGACATGCTAAGGATGCATGTAATGCATCAACCTAAAAGGTGGGAAGATTAACTGCCACTGGTGGAATTTGCCTACAACAATGGCTACCCAAAACCACTGAAGATGAGTCCTTTCGAAGTCCTCTATGGTAAGTCGTACAACACTCCAGTCACTTAGAGTAATCCAGTAAACAGAATTACTATTGGACCCGACATGTTGAAAGAAATGGAACAACAAGTGATTTAGATAAAGCAAAATCTGGAAATCGCTCAGAACAGACAGAAAAGTTACGCTGACAGAAAGAGAACCCCCAGAGAATTCAAGATGGGAGATCACGTCTATCTCAGAGTTAGGCCTATAAAGAGTTCCCTGAGGATGGGATCTTGTGCCAAGTTGGCACCTCAGTATTGTGGATCCTTTGAAGTTATAAATAGAGTGGGACCTGTAGACTATAGGCTAGCACTCCCTCCCACAGTAAAAGCACATAATGTTTTCCATGTTTCATTGTTGAAGAAATATGTACATGATTCTAATCATATAATTGACTCGTTTGTGATCCAGGTGGAACCGGAGGGCGAATTCCTGCCAGAACCTCAATGCATATTAGACAAGAAGGAAACCCCACTCAAGAACCGGACAAGGAAACCCCACTCAAGAACCGGACCATTGCAAAGGTCAAGGTGCAGTGGAAACACTTTGGCCCAGATGAGGCTACGTGGGAAATGGAAGATGCCATGAAACAGACATATCTGATTTTGTTTACTTATGTACATACATGTCATGTTGATAGATAGAACATCGAGGATGATGTTCCTTTAAGGGGGAGGGAATTGTAACACCCTATTTCCCCTAGTTTGTAAATATAACTATATTGGCCAGGAACTATGGGAAACTCGAAGGTGTGAATGTTTGATTTGATGGACCTTTGTATAAAAGGTCGATGAATGTAAATTATGTTATGAATATGTGTCACATGACTGGTAGGAAGGGGATGTGCTAAAAGAGACCACGATGGCTAATGAAAAGGTGGTGGAAGGGACCCGGAACGATTGCGTTAACTTCCACCGAACCAATACCTTACTGGTTTTTACTTTCTCAAGACCAAAACAACTCTCTAACCCAGGAATGAATTTCCATTAGGAAGGTAGGTGGGGAGGATCCTCAAGAGTTAATGAAGGGATGGGGTGGATCGCCCATCTGTAAAAGCTCTTAGACCTGACCACGGATAGAAAATTCATGCCACATGCAATTTTGCAGGGGGATGCAAGAAAGAAAGCGTGGGTGTGGACAAAGGGGAAGGAGAGGAGATTGCAGAGGAGAACCTCAGCTCCCAGATCAAGACAGGAGAAGGAGAGTAACCTTTGTCCTTGTGTATTTTCTATATAGGGAGAAGGAGAGTAACCTTCATCCCTAACTTTCATTGAGCTGGAAGTAAGAGATTGAATCTCATAGCATTGTGGCCTAAGCTCAGGGGTGGCCATTAATAAATCCGTTGGGAGTGACTGAGCCTATGGTTGGGTGGAAACGAGCACCCCTCTCAGTAGTCGCATCACACCTTGTGGTTTTGATAAGTGTTTTATTCCTTGTATTTTGAATTGAATATCATGCATACATTCTCATGTTTATACACCCATAAATGGTTTATGTATGCGATGATTTCCTGGTATTTTAGATTGGAAATAATGAATGCATGTGTATACTTATATGCCACAGTTAGTTTCTGTATAAACTGAGTAAGTCCATAGCATGAGTCCGTTCCACTGAGAATCGTCCCATTTTCCTCATTCTCGTGATGTTCTGGTTTAATCCCCTGAAAGAACCTTCCCCAGGAAATTGCATCATGTCTCGGAGTCGAAGTAAGCTCCTTGGAATGGCTACCGCTACGGTAAACCCACGAGGTTACCCTGCCCTTCTGTCATAGCTCATAACTCGGTGATTTAGGAAGGACCTTCATTCAGGACAATAGCCTAGGGACTTTGAAAAGTACCCATGCCCTTATCCATAAACCCGACTAATATTAGGGATAACTTCCCAAGAACCATCTGAACGTTCATGTGTCTCGATTCTGGAAACCTTGTGCAAGAAGGGTTAGCTCTCGAAGATTTCGGGGTCGTGGGAGTTTGAAGCTCTGAGAGATTAAATTTCTTTACCCAAATTCAAAAAGGATAGCGAGTCCAATTATCGAAAGGGAGTATCCTTTCTTTTGGTAGACGAACGAACAATATCCTTTCGGAAGTATCCCAGGTCTATCAGGACCAATGAATCTAGAGGAGGAGCGCAGGCATTAACGTCTCGACCCCTTTCATTCTTCGCAAGTAGCGATGGAATCGGGACCGTAGGTCCTAAGATCCATTGGGAGCTACCTTGACCGTCAATATTAACCCTTGTGTAGGTGGGAGAGTGGACTCGTCAAAGTCCTGAAAGTCCCGAAGTGATCAGAACCATCCACCGACAAAGGACACGTGGTGAAGGATCAGCGTTTTGTTGACCCGTTGTTGAAGGAAGTCAAAGGGTAGAGTTTTGTGAACTCACGAGACCCGAACTCACGATTTAATCTGAACCATCAGATCATAGGAGGGCCATGACCGTTGATCTGGGTGCGGGGATATTGGGAGTTTGGGGTTCTAGCTTTAGAAATATAGGCGTTAGTTGTGTTCCAACTTCACGAAACACAAAGTTCCGACGAGTTCAGAAGATTAAGCCTCCGGTCGTGACGAATGGTCATGTGGGCGAAAGATTAAGGGAGGAGCTACCAAAGACCAGGATTTCGGGGAACGGAGAGTCAGAGTTGGCTCACGTTCATTATCCCGATATGCAAAATCGTGACACAAACATAGCCGTCGATCGAGGGGATAGCACAGGACCGTATATCTGGCCTTGGACATAAACCTGAGATCAGGAATTCGAGAAATAGGAGTCAGGGTTGACTCGCTTGCAGAAGTCCTGAAGTACCAAAATGTGAAGCACTTATTTTTAGGCGTGCATTCACAACCTGTGGTCGCATAGGTGAAGATCGTACCATGGGCATGTTCGTGTTGATGGGGTTTCAATAGAGCCCGTGGATTAGATATCGAGATTTCAGTAGGAAATTGAAGAGCTAATCCGACTCTTAAACGAGAAATTTTATTTAGTTCTCGCTCAAAGCGTGGGGGGTCTTACAATTATCCTAGCCTGAATCTACTGGAGGGTCTCAGTGAGCTTCACTACTTGAGCTTCGACTAGCTCCTAGTCCTCCTGTACCAAGCTTGGTACAGAGCGACATGCTTTACTTACCGCTTCTTTGATTGTGGCTTGCTCTACAAGAAAATGCTCCTTTTCCCTCTGTAGTTGGGCATTTTCCTCCTGAAGCTCTGCTTTCTCGTTTTCATGGGTAGCTACACTGTCCTGCACTGCTCATAGTTGTACTAAGACTTCATTTTTTTCCTTTTTCAAGGTATTATCACTAGAAGTCACCTTTAGATTGCATAGAAGGCAAGCCCAATGCCCATCGGTTTATACAGTAGATGTAAATAAGTTTTAGGTGATCAAATGGAGAGGACTCAATGATAATAATGTTCTAACTCGGAAAATCTGGGTTGGCATGCACAAGCAATTGAGGTCTTGTATCAACTTCAGTCAGTAAGTTGGAGTAAGGGTGAATAGAAGGAAGACTTTGGTGAGGAGAGTGTAGAGGTTTGTTATGGACATCAAGTCTTCCAACAACCTAAGGAGGAAAAAACTCAAACACAAGATCCTCTTGAATTCAAATTTTCAAGAAAACTGAAAGACATTATAATAGCACTATAATCAAACATTCCTCATAATACAGTTACAACAATTCATGTGATTCAGTCATTCATGAACTCTCTCAATATAAGAGGCAAATAAGATGGAGTAAGAAATATGACTTAGATTAATCAAGATGTCTCAAAAACAAATACATAACCAGAGAACCAGTGTTCTTCATAAAAATATTACAATAGCATGGAGCCTAGCTCAACCATTCGACCTTAACAAAATATCAAAACTGAGTATATATACTCAAAGATGTTGCAACTACTAGGAGCATGATCGGATCCCTGCATTCAAAGTTCCCAGTCAGCACCCGCTCTGTCAGACTACGCAGGCCTTCTCATGTCAGACGCGAGACAGGTGCAACTATGCATTTTACAGGGAAATCCATCCAGAAGGAAGCTTCAATGAACAATCTGCCTTCATTTTTCTCTCTGCAACGCTTTTCATTTATGGGGGAGATGAGGTCTCAACTGTCGCCCCTATCTTCAATAACTTCCTTCATTTGTATCAGGATGAGGCCTGACACCCACGAATGTTTCTAGGTGGTGCCCACGACTTCTTTAAGTCAATCTTGACACCTCGAGGCTCTCCAAATATCCATGAAATCGACGCCCTTTCCTTCACGCTCCTAGAGCTCCTGGTGTCAGATTCTTCATCATGCGACCATAGCCCGTAACCTGGCGCTTATCTCCCAAGTACTTCGCGATTTCTCATTTCGAGCGTCTTCACTCCACTTGATTCCAAGTATCGCGATGCACGAACTTGCGAAATGGCCTTTTCAGATCGATGGTCGGACTTGCTTTGGATTTGGCAGCCATGATTTCTTCCTCGAACACCTCAGTCGCCAGCCACTCAATAGGTGCTTACCCTTCTTTATGGCCCCACTTTCAATATGACCATGGGCTATGATCATGGGCCCAATCCCTAAGCACTTCATGATTTTGTGCTTCGTGAAATTGTGTCGTGCTCCATGCTAAGACCTTTGATTCGCGAAATCGAGACTTCTCGGATCTGGCGCCACGCGTCCCTTTAAGATCCACAGTCCATATATAATCTTCAGGTATTGGGACTTCACAAGTCCTCACGACTCTACCCTTTGACTTTTTCACTCCGCGGAACTATGAAATCATTGATCTTGCGCCACGTGTCTCTCTGAATTGGATGGTTCGTGTTGATTTCGGGTTTCGGAAGTTCGGACCTTTGACGAACCACTTTTAACAATATTTCGGACACCTGATTCCCGTGATTATTTTCCACTATTGATCTCTCCTAATGAGATCTATAGCCCAGATAAAAACTTTCCTCGGCCTTTTTGAGTTAGCGTATGACGCACACACACCCTCCCCACACCCGCAGGTCGAAAGGTCCGCGCACTCACAGGATCTTTCCTTTCACGGCCCAAAGAACTCTAACGGTTCTCCTATTTCCCTATCGGGAAATCTGCACCCACAGCAATCCTCGTGGGATCCCCCTCTTCACACTCGGGGAATCGGACTTCGCAACTTCGCGAGGTCAGTGGTCAAACGTTGTACTCTCGGGTCCCTAAAACCCGACAACCAGTCAACGCTGAACTTTTCCTATCGGGGTTTTCTCTATCGCGAATTCGGCACTCGCGATATCGAACAACTCGTATCCCCGACTCCCGATTCCCGATATGCCGAAACTCCGACACACGCGCGAGTTTGACTTTCAACGCCTTCACTCCATCGACATTTCGGAGTTTGCAATATCGCGAATCCTGATGCGGTTGTTTCGGGACTTCTCGCTACGAAACCTCAATATGGTGTGCCACTTGTCCATGTCTCTGACCCTTGTGGCCCCACACTATTCTATTAGCTGTCGGGATATCGCGATTCCTGTTGCAATGTTCGCGAGGTTCCAACCCACGAAACCCCGATATGTGAATCCATGTGTGAATCCGACGGCCCTTGTGGCTCGGATCTACGATCCTGCCCCTCCTGAGCTTTGAACCCTTGGCGCTTTCACGATAACTCTCCTGCTTCTCTGTGAGATCTAACGGCTCATGGGATATCGCGGATCCTCCTCGGAGAATACCGACCATCCGTCCTTCCTTGACAATTTCTGCGAAATGACTAAGTGTTCCTCTGCAGAACTTGTCCACCTGCGGCACAAACTTACGACGCTTGCTTGAACGCCCCACGAAACAACTACTCTACATTTTCCTCCAACAGTTTCAAAGGCCTTATCCTTCCTGAGCTTTCTTATAACTCTAAGCCTTAGAAAAGACTCTTGCACGCACTCCTTGCGGCAAACATTCAACCACTTCCAAGTGTTAAATCCTTTTGACCCTGCGCACACCTACAACAGCAGTCTCTCAACGCTTTACTCAGATTCGCAACTCTGAGACATAGCTTGGGTTGTGCACTCCTTGCACGGCTCCTGTGTCCAAATGCACTTCTATGGAAATGAGAACAAAAGCAATCCTATCTGAACCCTTTGTCAACGCACTCCTTGCAGACACTTCAACTGCACTCCTTGCAGGAATTCTCTGGCTCAAATAGAGAAACAATTGAAACTCATTCCTACTTCCTTTCAGACTTCAAACTCAACCATGAAATCATATACACAACACATAAAGCAAATGTATAACAGGAAGCAAACATCAAATGAGCATATCATTCAGCATCAATACACATAGAACAACACAAAACCATGAATTTGAATCAACCTCCTCTATTAATCCAAATATCTGTACATGGGTGTTCTTACACAGCTCTCTGCTTCTCCTATGCTCAAATGCTTCATAATCAATAATGTTACAATACACAATGAGGGTGTCTATATCCCGTTTCCCTCTTGCACTCTAAAACTATCTAACCTAGAATTAAATTCTATCTACCTGCATTAACTACTTCAAATGCCTTCTACCTACTAAGGACGAGAGCTAATGGCTCAAGGTCCGATTACATTATATAAGTGTGCTTCATCTTAATGGCTCATTTAATATTTGCGCAACAACTTCCAAGGTGATTTTTAAAATATGTGTTGGAGCTTGTCCAGTTGTCCTTCGCTTCCACGCTAGCTCGCTTGATGTGGGAGATGCTCCTACATCATACTCCCTCGCTTGAAAATTTTCATGGGATCCTATTCGTGAGCTCGTGCACGGTCTGTCCATGCTTCTGAATTTCTGCTTCATTCTCCCAGCTGGCATCTTCAACTGGATGTCCCTTCCACTTGACCAAGTATTCAAAGTATTGTTTTCTTCTGGTCTTCTTGCCAATTCTTTTGTCTAGTATGCTTTCTATCTGTGGCTTTTCTACAACTGGCATTTGCTTTTGCCACTGAACCTTTGACTGTTCATCGTTTGTTCCTGCTTCCTCAGCTTTATATGGGTACAAATCTGAGAAATTGAATATCGGAGAAATTCTGATCCCATCGGGTAATTCAATCTCGTAAGCATTCGGCCCAAACTTCTTCAAGACCCTACATGGCCCAATTTTATTCATCTTCAGCTTATTATATGTTCCTCTCGGGAACCTTTCTTTCTCAAATGTGCCAGAACCAAGTCACCAAGCTCAAACTGAAGTTGTCTCTTGTGTTAATTTGCTCTATGCTTATACTCCTGGCTTGAATTCTGCAATCGCTCCTTCACCTGGCTGTGAAGTTCCTTCATCGCCTCTGCGAATTCTTCTGCCCTAGCGCTCCTAGTCACAGTCTATTCTGAATCTCTCAGTTCAGAAATTCCTCTCGGTTGCATGCCATAGACAACTTGAAATGGACTATGCCCTGTGCTCCTGTTAATCGAGTCGTTATAAGAAAACTCGGCATGTGGTAATATGTTGTCCCACTGGCTGTGGTGTTTTGTCACCAGGCTCCTCAGCAAGTCTCCCAGACTTTTTTTTACCACTTATGTCTGCCCATCCATCTGAGGATGATAAGTTGAACTAAATGCCAAGTTAGTTCCCACCTTCTTCCATAAGGTCCTCCAAAAATGCCCTATGAACTTTGTATCTTGATCCGAAACTATACTCTTCGGCAACCCATGAAGTCAAATGACCTCTTTGAAAAACAGGTTCGCAATGTGAGTTGCGTCACTGGCTTTCTGACATGGAATGAAGTATGCCATCTTGGAAAACCTATCCACCACCACAAATATTGAGTCAACACCTCTTTGTGTTCTTGGCAACCCCAATACAAAATCCATGTTGATTGCATCCCACGGCCTCTCTGGTATGGGCAATGGTTCATAGAATCCTGCATTCTGCTTCCTTCCCTTCGAATGCTGGCAAATTCTGCACCTGTCTACAAATATCTTGACATCTGCTCGCATTCCAGGCCAAAAATATCACTCATTTAGCTTTGCGAACGTCTTGTCGTGAACAAAGTTCCCTGCCAATCCTCCACTGTGTTTCTCCTTCAGCAAATTCTCCCTCATGGAGCATTTTGGAATACACAGTTGATTTCCCCTGAACAACAATCCTTCATAGATCATATACTCTATCCATGGGCTTCTGTCCCTGAGAATTGGATTCTCAGTTGCTTCATACGCCTCCTTAAAATCTTGATCATCAGCGTACATGTCCCTGAGATCATCAAAACCCAACTTTCTGACTTTGAACTCCTGCAACAACAAACACTTCCTGCTCAAAGCATCAACAACTTTGTTAGCAGTACCAGAAATATGTTTTATCACAAAAGTGAAATTCTACATATACTCAACCCATTTGGCATGTTTCTTATTCAACTTCTCCTGTTGAGTCACAAACTGCAGTGCATGATTGTCACTGTATAATACAAATTCTTTCGAGATCAAGTAATGCCTCCATTTCTTTAGTGCCTGAATGATAGCATAAAACTCCTTATCATAAGTGGAGTATTTCACTTTCGCTTCATTCAGCTTCTCGCTGAAATACGCTATTGGCCTGTCTTCCTGACTCAAGACTGCCCCGATTGCAAATCCACTTGCATAACATTTCACCTGAAATGTCTTTTGGAAATCCGGCAACACCAAAACTGGTTGTTCTGTGATCTTCCTTTTCAACAAATTAAAGCTTTTCTCAGCCTCTTCAGTCCAGTGAAAAGATTTATGTCTTTTCTTCACTGTGTCCATCATCGCTGCACTAATTCCACTGAAATTCCGGATGAATTTTCGGTAGAAACTAGCCAATCCGTGAAAACTTCTCACCTCAAAAACATTCTTTGGTGATGGCCAATTCTTGATTACCTCCACCTTACCTGGATCCATCCTCAACTCATTCGCCAAAATAACAAATCCCAAGTAAATGAGCTTTGTCTTCATAAATGAGGATTTCTTCATATTTATCAATAGCTTCTCCTGCTGTAACCTCTGCATCACTGTAGCCAAATGCTTCAGATGCTCTGCCACTATCTTACTGTAAACCAGTATGTCATCCAAATACACAATGACAAATTTTCCGATGAACTCCCTCAGGACTTCGTTCATCAACCTCATGAAGGTACTTGGCACATTTGTTAAGCCAAATGGCATAACAAGCCATTCATACAACCCTTCGTTGGTTTTGAATGTTGTCTTCCATTCATCACCTTCTCTCAAGCGAATTTGGTGATAACTGCTTTTCAAATCAATCTTTGAAAAATACTTTGCTCCAATCAAGAAATCCATCAGATCATCCATCCTCAGCAATGGAAATATGTACCTGATGGTTATCTTGTTGATCGCCCTCGAGTCGGTACACATCCTCCAGCCTTTGTCTTTCTTGAGACTGAGTACTATTGGAACAACACATGGACTCAAGCTTTCCCTGACCAATCCTTTGTCCAACAACTCCTGGACCTGCCTCTTGACCTCTTCATTTTCTTGTGGTGTCAATCTGTATGCGGCTTTATTTGGAAAACTGGCTCCTGGTATGAGATTAATATGATGGCTCACACTTTTGATCGGTGGCAACGAACGAGGTAGTTCGTCCACTATTATGTCAGTGAACTCTTCCAGCAGTTCCTGAACTTCTTCTAGTAAATCATCCACCCTTGTGCTAGTCAGAACAATCTTCGGCTTTCTGACCACAATAAACTATGGATCCTCCTTCTTATTAACCTCTGTTAGAAGTTCCTTCCCACTCATGAGAAGTACAATGTTGCTTACTTCTGGCTTCACCTCCTTATCCTTGATTGGAAGCAACATGTGTGTCCTCCCATTCTTCTCCAGAGTATATGTGTTGATTCTCCCATCATGAATCACATTCCTATCATATTTCCATGGTCTACCCAACAATAGATGACAAACATCCATAGGAACGACATCACATAAGATCTTATCATTATATCCTCCTATCTTGAATTCAACTAAACATTGTTTAGTGACAGTTACCTGGTGTCCTTTCTGTAGCCATGAAACTCTATATGGGCTTGGATGATCAGTCATCTCCAGCTCCAGCTTCTCTACCATCTCTGTAGATACGAGATTATCTGTGCTACCACTGTCTACAATGACCTTGCATACCCTGTCCTTGGTCTTGCAAGCAGTCCTGAAAAGTTTGGTCCTTTGGACTGAACTCTGCACCTCCTTCTCAAGTGTTAAAAGGACTTTTCGCATCATGAGCGATCTTCCGCCTTCAGCGTCTTCGGCCTCAACATCCTGCCTCGGCTATGTGAGCTTCTCCACTCTCTTTCTTTTTATCTGGACACTCGTAAGATTTGTGCCCATTCTTTCCACATGTGAAGCATGTGATTACTCCACCTCTTCCTCTTCCTCTACCTCTAGTACGAGGAAAAGTGTTGTTGTCAGCATAATCTCCTCTCTGCTCAGTATGCTGCCCTCTCTGTTCAGCATATGGCCCTCTCTGTGAGGTCCCACCTCTCTCTGTTCGAGTCTGAGGTTTCTTCCATTCCTCCTTGGGATTTTGATATTTATCTTGGGCAACTGATTTGCCTCTGGGCTGACTTCTGCCTCGACCCCTCTAACTCTGCTTTTGGCTCAGCTTCTCCTCAGCTTTCAGAGCCATCTGATAAGCATCTTCCACCGTTCGTATGGTTACCATGCTCATCTCATCCTGGATATCATATCTCAGGCCATTCATATATCTGGCAACTTTTTCATCATCGCTTTCCCGATGACCTGCCCTGATGTTCAGTTTATAGAATTCCTCAATGTATTCTTTCACTGTCATCAGCTTCTGTCTCAGGTTCTACATCCTCCTGAACAGAGTAATTTGATAATCCCTGGGGATGAATTTTGCCTTCATCTTCGCGATCATTCGATCCCAACTTTTGATCTTCTGCTTGCCTTTGCAGTGTCTGTCAGCTTGTAGTTCATCCCACTACAATGTTGCATGTCCTTTCAATCTAGTGACAGCATGCTTGACTTTCTTGTCTTCTTCGACATCTTCATAGTCGAAGTATGTGTCCAGAGCCCTAATCCAGTCTAGAAGCTCCTCTGCATCCAAATTTCCCTCATAAACTGGAATGTCCATTTTCTCTCTTACACCCATCCTTGCAATAGCTTTGATCAAACGTTCGTTTGATGCATCTTCATCTGCAACTTCTTCTTCACGTTCAGCCTCGACTTCGCTTTCAGAATCACTTAGATCCCCCGCACTGATTGTGCGTCTTTGCACTGTCTCCATGTCCTCGAGTCTAGCTCGCAGATCACGCATCTCTCTCTCCATGGTTGTATCTGCCATTTGCCTACCTCTTCTTCTCAGCATTTCCCTATCCTCTGGTGGATTGGGTGTTTGCATGTCCCTTCTCCTTGGCGGCATGGTGAATTCTCTTCCTCTGCTACAGAAAGCAAAGAACCTTTCTATGCTCTGATACCAAACTGACGCACATGCACCCTCCCCACACCCGCAGGTCGGAAGGTCTGCGCGCTCATAGGATCTTTCCTTTCACGGGCCGAAGAACTCTAACGGTTCTCCTATTTCCCTATCGGGAAATCTGCACCCACAACAATCCTCGTGGGATCCCCCTCTTCACACTCGGGGAATCGGACTTTGCAACTTCGCGAGGTCAGTGGTCGAACGTTGTACTCTCGGGTCCCCGAAACCCGACAACCAGTCAACGTTGACCTTTTCCTATCAGGGTTTTCTCTATCGCGAATTCGACACTCACGATATCGAAAAGTCGTATCCCCGACTCCCTATTCCTGATATGCCGAAACTCCGACACACGTGCGAGTTTGACTTTCAACGCCTTCACTCCATCGGCATTTCAGAGTTCGCAATATCGTGAATCCTGATGCAGTTGTTTCGGGACTTCTCGCTACGAAACCCCGATATGTTGCACCACCTGTCCACATCTCTGACCCTCGTGGCCCCACACTGTTCTATTAGTCGTCAGGATATCGCGTATCAGAATATCGCGATTCCTGTTGCAATGTTCACGGAGTTCCAACCCACAAAACCCCGATATGCGAATCCACGTGTGAATCCGATGGCCCTTGTGGCTCGGATCTACGATCCTACCCCTCCTGAGCTTTGAACCCTCGGCGCTTTCACGATAACTCTCCTGCTTCTCTATGAGATCTAACGGCTCACGGGATATCGCGGATCCTCCTCGGAGAATACCGACCATCCGTCCTTCCTTGACAATTTCTGTGAAATGACTAAGTGTTCCTCTGCGAAACTTTTCCACCTGGGGTGCAAACTTATGATGCTTGCTTGAATGCCCCATGACACAACTACTCTAATTTGTCCTCCAACAGCTTCAAAGGCCTTATCCTTCCTGAGCTTTCTTATAACTCTGAGCCTTAGAAAAGACTCTTGCACGCACTCCTTGCGGCAAACATTCAACCACTTCCAAGTGTCGAATCCTTTCGACCCTGCGCACACCTAAAGCAACAGTCTCTCAACGCTTTACTCAGATTCGCAACTCTGAGGCTTAGCTTGGCCTACGCACTCTTTGCACGGCTCTTGTGTCCAACTGCACTTCTACGGAAATGAGAACAAAAGAAATCTTATCTGAACCCTTTGTCAACGCACTCCTTGCAGACACTTCAACTGCACTCCTTGCAGGAATTCTCTGGCTCAAATAGAGAAACAATTGAAACTCATTCCTACTTCCTTTCAGACTTCAAACTCAACCATGAAATCATATACACAACACATAAAGCAAATGTATAACAGGAAGCAAACATCAAATGAGCATATCATTCAGCATCAATACACAGAGAACAACACAAAACCATGAATTTGAATCAACCTCCTCTATTAATCCAAATATCTGTACATGGGTGTTCTTACACATCTCTCTGCTTCTCCTATGCTCAAATGATTCATAATCAATAATGTTACAATACACAATGAGGGTGTATATATCTCGTTTCCCTCTTGCACTCTAAAACTGTCTAATCTAGAATTAAATTCTATCTACCTGCATTAACTACTCTAAATGCCTTCTACCTACTAAGGACGAGAGCTAATGGCTCAAGGTCCGATTACATTATATAAGTGCGCTTCATCTTAATGGCTCATTTAAGATTTGCGCAACAACTTCCAAGGTGATTTTCAAAATATGTGTTGGTGCTTGTCCAGCTGTCCTTCGCTTCCGCACTGACTCGCTTGATGTGGAAGACGCTCCTGCATCAGCGTACATGGTTGTAGACTTTGTAAACAAATACTTGGGCGATGGTGGCGAGCTTGAGAAAACATAAAGACCAATGACTAAGACAAAAGAGATAAGTGCTCAGATTTAAGGTAAGGCAAAGAGCTTCGGGCTAAGACCTTTCATGCAAGACCTAAAGGGAAACCAGATCGTTTGAATAACAAAAAAGGGGAAGACTTGAAGACCTGGCATGCAAAAGATAGAGAGACAAGGCAAGGCAACAAACATGGGTATATTGATACACACATATGGCCCTTGACAACTTTATGTGATAACATTTGGCTCCACAGGGGATGGCATGTGTTGAGCTCCAATCTATCCAAGTAAATTAGAGTGCATTTATTATCAATCCGGTGTTTGTAAGACTTAGAGGCATGTCCAAAGTATATGGATTTTAGAGATAGTTTTTATCTTTTATGGAGATAACCCAAAAA
>JZKD02S0151558.1:168513-183857 GCA_000966675.3 Picea glauca | reverse complement strand
AAGGACAGGTGGTTGTAGCCACCTTCCGGTTGTAGTCAGAGAACATTGGGGGTTGTAGCCTCCTTCTGGTTGTAGCCAGAGAATTGGGGAGTTGGAGCTTCCCTCAGGTTGTAGCTTGAGAAACTAAGGGGTTGGAGCCTCCTTCCATTTGCAGCTGGAAAACAAAGGAATTTGGTGCTTCAAATGAATGTAATTCTTCAAGACATATAAGAAAAATCATTCCGTGGTTTTCTCCCGATTTGGGTTTCCATGTAAAACACTGGTGTACTGTGTATGTGTGTGATTATTTATTTCTTACTTCTCATTATTGGATAATAATTCTACATTGATATAACATTTGAAGAAAAGGGATTATAATTACACTATTACTAATTCACCCCCTTTTCAGTAATCCAACAGTTCTAACTCGGAAAATCTGGGCTAGCATGCACAAGCAATTGAGGTCTTGTATCAACTTCAATCAGTAAGTTGGAGTAAGGGTGAATAGAGAAAATACTTTGGTGAGGAGAGTGTAGAGGTATGATATGGACATCAGGTCTTCCAGCATCCTAAGGAGGAAAAAACTCAAACACAAGATCCTCTTGAATTCAAATTTTCAAGGAAACTGAAAGACATTATAATAGCACTATAATCAAACATTCGTCATAATACAGTTACAACAATTCATGTGAATCAGTCATTCATGAGCTCTCTCAATATAAGAGGCAAATAAGATGGAGTAATAAAGTTGAATTAGATTAACCAAGATGTCTCAAAAACAAATACATAACCAGAGAACCAGTGTTCTTCATAAAAATATTATAATAGCAGGGATCCTAGCTCAACCATTCGACCTTAAAATAATATCAAAACTGAGTATATATACTCAAAGTTGATCCAACTACCAGGAGCGTGATCATACCCCTGCATTCAAAGTTCCCAGTCGGTGCCCGCTCTGTCAGAATGCGCAGGCCTTCTCCTATCAGACGCAAGACAGGCGCAGTTATGCATTTTACAGGGAAATCCATCCAGAAGGAAGCTTCTATGGACAATCTGCCTACATAGATGCTCTCTGCAATGCTTTCCATTTATGGGGTGAGACATGGTCTCAATTGTCACCCCTATCTTCAATAACTTCCTTCACTAGGATCAGGATGCGGCCTGACACCCATGAATGTTTCTAGGTGGTGCCCATGACTTTTTCAAGTCAATCTTGACACCTCGAGGCTCTACAAATCTCCGTGAAATTGACTCCCTTTCCTTCATGCTCCTAGAGCTCCTAGTGTCAGCTTCTTCACCATGCGACCCTGGGCCGCAACCTGGCACTTAGCTCCCAAGTACTTCACGATTTCGCATTTCGGGAGTCTTCACTCCACTTGATTCCAAGTATCGTGATGCACAAACTTGCGAAATGGCCTTTTCATATCGACGGTTGGACTTGCTTTGGATTTTGACAGCCACGATTTCTTCCTCAAAAAACTCAGTCGTCAGTGGCTCAATAGGTGCTTACCCTTCTTTATGGCCCCACTTTCAATATGCCCACGGGCTATGATCATGGGCCCAATCCCTGAGCACTTTGTGATTTCACGCTTCGTGAACTTGCGTCGTGCTCCATGCTAAGACCTCTGATTCGTGAAATCGTGACTTCTCGAATCTAGCACCACGCGTCCCTCTAAGATCCACGATCCAGATCTAATCTTCAGGTATCGGGACTTCGCGAGTCCTCACGACTCTACCCTTTGACTTTTTCACTCTGCGAAGCTACGAAAACGTTGATCCTGCGTCACATGTCTGTATAAATCAGATGGTCCTTGCTGATTTTGGGTTTCGGGAGTTCGGACCTTTGACGAACCACTTTTAACAATATTTCTGACTTCTGATTCATGTTATTATTTTCCACTATTGATCTCTCCTAATGAGATCTACGGCCTAGATAAAAACTTTCCTCAGCCTTTTTGAGTTAGAGTACATGGTTGCAGACTTTGTAAACAAAGACTTGGGCGATGGTGGCGAGCTCGGGAAAGCAGAAAGACCAATGACCGAGACAAAAGAGATAAGTGCTCAGATTTAAGGTAAGGTGGAGAGCTTCGGACCAACACCTTTCATGCAATACCTCAAAGGAAACTAGTTCGTTTGAATAACAATAAAGGGGAAGACTTGAAGACCTGGCCTATGAAAGATAGAGAGACAAGGCAAGGCAACAAACATGGGTATATTGACACACACCTATGGCCCTTGACAACTTTATGTGATAACACAAGTCTTATTTAGCCTTCTCCTTCTCTTCTTGAGCTCTCTGCAATCGATCTTCTGTTACATCCGTAAGTCTTCTCAATTATGCTAGTTCATCCCCCAATTCTGCAGTCTGGGACGAGGAAGGAGCAGTATGTACTGCGCGGACCAAGCGAATAGCTTGATGCACTTCCTTCAATTCTTTCTCAATTCTTCCATATAACTCCTCTTGCTTCTCTCCATACCTCTGCAATATGCCATCAGATGCATCCTCCATGGCTCTGCAGACAAGATTGATGTCGTCCTCAGTGAGTGTGGCCTCCAACTAGGGATTATTAGCGCGTGTCTTCTTCTTTGTTGAAGGTTTGTTTGGAGAAACATTCCCCTTCTGCGGTGTTACTGTCCTAACAGGGGGATCCTCAGGTGGAGGGGTGGTAGCTTCACCTCCTCCTTGCTCTTATGCTTCCTCATCTCCTCCTCCCTATCCTTTTGCTTCATCTTCTCCTCCTCCTAGTGAATCATACCTGTTATCTTCATAAGCGTTCTCCTCCTCATCGTTGTCGATATCCTGGACTTCCTCCTGCTTTTTCTTCTTCATCATCCCACTAGATTGTCTGGCATGCTCAACTAGTGTAACTATGGGGCTTCCTATTTTGTCAGTGTCAGATAATTCTGCATCAGCGATAGGTACAAGAAACTCCTCCGGCCACTCCTTTGTAATCTTCTCCATATCGTCATCCGTCAACTTGTAGTATGATTGTAATTCTTCCTAGTTCTCATCTCTGCGCACAGTGATGTAGATGAAATGAGGATCAGCGTGGAACTTTGTTATGGGTTGGTACTGGTGCAGGGTGCATGGTGTCATGCACAGAAATGATTCGATGGTGACCTTCGGCTACTAATAGTATGCATGAAACATTGCATTGGATTGCCACTGCTTCGTCATGTCGTTGGTATACCATAGGGTTGAAAACTGAGCGGCCAACAACTTCGAGGGTTCGATTTCTAGGAAGTTGGCTCCTTCAATCATTTGCGAAGTGACAAATGTGATCAAAATGATCAGCCAACTGTAATGGAATTCATATCCCAAGTCCTAGGCTTCATGGCAATCCTTCTCTAGCTCATTGACGAGGTAGTTCGCCCAATTCATCTGCATGCCCTCCACACACTTTCCTGCGAGGTCCACCATCAACCTGGTGACCTATGTGGGGCAGTTCTTCCTTACTATCTTGTCAGTTGGGAGTTGGAAAGCAAGGTGCATTGTGTCATCCTATATGCAGGCTACCTTTTAACCTCACTTTCCTTTCTCTACCTATCTATAAGCTTCCTTGATGCGCTGCACCAAGAAACGGTATGAGGCCTTCCCTGGATAAAACTGTTGAGGGTCAGGACCCTTCACACTTAAGCTTGTGATCCGATGGATCAACGTCGCATCCACAATAATCCTTTTATCAATCCACAAATATCCGCCATGATAGCACAATAGGAAGAGTTTAATGCAAGCGTTAACCTCCTGGTGGTGGCCAAAGTGTGGTGTATTCATCACATTCAACACAGTGGACTGCGCCAACTCCTTAATCCATGGCTGTGAGACAAGGCAAGGCTTCTTTCCAGTTGTCTTTGTGAGATAGCAGTGGGGTTCCAACATGGCGTAGTTCTTTCGGTCTCCTAAGTTGAAGTCGTTGTTCTTTAATAACAGGATCTTTCCTAACTGACTCCTGAATATGTGTATTCCTTTCACAATGTACGCAGTGAACACGGTGTACTCAAAATCTTGGGGGATATTCATGCGGTTAACAATTCCATCCAAAGGTGGAATGTATTCAGGTAGGATCGATGAGATCTTCGCTGCATTAGCCAGATCACCGCAGTACTTACTTCATTGTTCAATTTCAAGGTTGACACAACCAGAATGACGTCCAATCGAAGGGGAAGCCTGCAGTCCCCTAGTCGACGATGCCTGGATACCTTCAGATATCGGTCTGTCAGCCATTAGATTCTTAAGAAATTATTCGACAGCCTTATCTAATTCACTAGGTTCGCCCAACATTCTAGATTTTATCAGACATGCAGGCTAGACAAATGGACAGGCGGGGTTTAGTTCCAGATAGCACAGCTCGACACATGGACAATTCTCTTCTTGGCTCAGTTAATCACATGTAGCAAAAAGAGGTCCCGGCGCAGTGACCGACGAGTTAAATAAGTGAGGTATCGTAACAGATCTTCCAATGGCCAAGAAATGCTTCCATCAATGTAAATTTGTCTGTTATGGTGCGGTCTCAACGTCCAAAAGCGGTCCATCAGCCTATAAATGCATTTTCTAACCATTCCAGAGTGTCATACTAATGATTGGGGCGCCTCCAACAGTCATCTAGCTTCGTCAGGGTGAATTCCCATTCTGCGCGGACTTGTTGTTCCAGCAAGGTTCAAGTCCTATGAACCTACCTCCTACGAGGTTCCAGTCTGCGAAGTCTTCCATGTGGTTTTTGTAATTTCTTGTAGCTTTTCCAACTTATCCTTCTTTTTATTGAGCTTCCTTGCCTTCTTCCCTATGATCTGGTTTTCTCTAATTGTTTCTAGAATCCTCTTTCCATTCTCATTCTTATCTTCCCCTAGCGCAGTAGCTTCGCACTGTTGAGGTGTCCTCAAGGATTCTGAAGTTAATATATCTTTTCTTAACACTTCCTGAGTGGGCATACTTCTTTCTTGAATAGATAGGTCATTCAAGCCTTCTTGCATTCTTTCAACCTTGGTAGCTAATTAGTTGATTGTCTGTCCCTCCTGCATTGTTACTTTTCTCTGTTGCTTTGACTTATCCTCTCATTCTTCTATCAATCGATCTATTTTCCTAGCTATGAAATCCCTTAATTCTTGCCTTTTATATTATGTAGCTTCTTCCTCTGCTTTCCTTCTGATCTGATCCTTCGTAATCCAAGTCTTACCTAACAATAATGGGAATGGGGCAATGTCCCCAACAAACTTAATGACTTCAAATTCTTCTTTAGTTGATATTACCTAAACAATACTAGGTACATTAGTAACTCTTCCACATAGGGTTATCATCTTTCCCTTAAACAAGCCTATCCTTCATAACGAAGGTACCACAATAGGTTTTCCCAAAATTTTCCAAGTTTCTTCTGTCATAATATTCACTTGTGTTTCTTCATCCAAGACACAGTCTATGTCAAAGTCTATTATTCTTTCACTTATGCATTGTTTTGCTTTCAAGTTCTCTAGTAAACTGACATCTTTATGAACATCCATCGTTTCTTTCAACTGTAATAACATAGTCTGAACTTCCTCTGACCTTTTCTCTTTATGACTTCCTAACAAGCCCTTAGTATTTTGACTTTCTTCATAGTTTTCTTGTATTATGTTCATCCCTTCAAATTTAGCAATCATCCTTGGACAATCCTCAACCTCATGACCAACAATCTTACAACAAATACAAATAGGACCTGTTCCAGGGAATTCCTTAGCAAGGTGTCCCAGTCTTCTGCAGTTATAAAATAAAGTTAATCCTCTTTTTATTTTAAATGTTTCCTCACCTTTTCTGTACTGCGCACTTCCTCTAGGATCATAGTGTTGGACCTACAATCTGCAAAAAACAATTCTAGGTTCTTGCATCCACTTATTAGTCCAAAAACTCTCTCTATGCATAGGAATAACATATATCTCTTCATTATCATTAAATTTACTCAAATCAACTCTTTCTTTCAACTGCGCCCTAGCCTTCAGACTAGGACAAAATCTATTAAACATACTTAGGTTCATGCTTTCAAAACAAAAATATTCACTTATTTTTCTCTTGCCAAAGCACAAAGATTTACCTCTTTTAGGATCTTACCTCTTTTCTTCAGATCAGATTTCTTTCTTAGCACAAAGCTTCGCAAGTCAAGTAGAGTACTGCGCACTTCAGCATCAGATCTACACATAGAGCTTCTATTTTTCTTTACTTCAGTTCCTAGCAATCACAGTTTCAAGTCCCAACAACAGAACCATTTTTTGGCACAGGGGCAGACCTAGGGTTCAATGCTTAACAACACACCAACAAAACCCCGACTACCGGCCCTTTCAACAACACCTGTGAAGCAGGTGAAGTCTCACTCGAGGTAGAAGCAGGGGGGGTTACAGGATGCAGGTGTTTGTAATGAAGCTAGGACACAGATCTGTGATAATAACACTTCATAGAGTATTATGTTAACGCTTAGGAAGTGACATACACTAGTTCATTAACCTTATTAACATCCCAGGACATACCCAAGGATAGATCTAGCGTAGTAACAACAAATATTATGTACCTTAAACACTTAGCACTTAGCACTGTGAATCAGATCTAGCATTTTAACATAAGAAAAGAATTTAAGCAAAACATACATATTCATTACACATTCTAATCCAAGCATTAAGAAAAACATAACAGAGATAACATTGCACAAAGCAAACCATAAGACACCAGATATCTGTGGTTCACCCTAGTGTGGGGCTACGTCCACCAACCACTTCGCCTCTTTATTATTCGTCAATCTCTTACATTAAGTTACTCCTGTGCACTAAGCCACAGAGTCGAGCTTCGTACCAGAGAGGAGATCTGCGCACTGAGCACCAGATCCTCCTTCCAAAACTAGGTCAAGGCACAAAGCCAACTCTCTATCGAGCACAAAGCCTTAACGCACATACATTCCTTTGCACAAAGCAACTCGAACTACTTGCATTTAGATAGCTTCTTTTACAATATAGTCTTCTTTATTTATACTTTTACAAATCCTTACAATAATGCCTAAACATGGGAAAAGCCCATTGGCCGACATCCCATAACCCATTAAAAAAACCCTAAAGAACCTTTTATTGGATCCACATAGCCCGCAAAATAAGTGAGATCCGCGATCTCAGCTCCGCCTGGGCACTCGTTCTTCGACCATCGTGTCAAGGTCCCAAAGTGGGTCAAAGTTGACCGAATTTTTCCCAAAACTTGGTCGAGGGCCAACATTCTTCAACCATGCCAAAAGGACAACCTCACAGGATGCAAGGATCACAGTTCAGTCAGTCATGAGTGCTCACCATAACCCTATAGTCTTTACTTTTGGTTATGTTTTGTTGTTCAAAGCTTGTTACTTACTTAGAACTATCATGAAACATCTGCAATCTCTTTCCTGGACCCTTATGGGGCTGATTATTGTTTTGGATGATGTCGGGACTTGGGTTGTTTTCCATTTTTTGGCAACCGAAGCACTTGAAGGCTCTGGGTGTAATCTTGTTAAGCAATAGAAGGTAATACAAACTCTTACTTCAAAAAATATTTATGAATAAATAAATTAACTATAAAATTCTATAAAAAATTCTAATTTCTAGTCAAATCTTGCTAAAGCGATTGGTTTCTAAGGGTCTCTGTAAGACAATCAGGTTCGAAACTCCGCGGGAGGAGACACCTAAAATCCAACCATGTTTAAGGGTTGGTGTTACCTAAACTAGATGAGTAATAAAGCACAGACTAATACCACAAACCACAAACACACTAGCATACAAAACAAATTCTAATTTCTTATATGACTTATAAAATTTAAATAAACTTACAAAATAAAGATTTTTAAAACAAATCAAAATATTAAAAAATAGAATTCCATCAATCCAATAAAATTACACTTCTAAAAATCTTATTATACCTGTCGATAGGCATGGTATATAGCTTTGAGTTAGGCTTGACTTTCTATTAGTTCATGGTTGACCATAAAATATACATCCCTTTATCCAAAGTTTTAAAAAATAATTATATTTTAAATTTTAAATCTCATTTATGTGATCTCTTATTGGCCAAAAACTTTGAAGTCTTATTGTTGCCTTCACTTCCCCCAATGTAATTGTAATAAATATTTCTTGTTTTTTTTATATATATTGTCAAAAGATAGGGGCCCTTCTTGTTAAATAAATAACCCTTTCTCTCTTTTTTGGCATGGATATGCATTTTTTTTTGTTGTTCTCATTTAATGGGTACCTTTTTCCTAGTCACATTTAAATAAAATAAAATAATATTTTGTAGGTAGGATTAAAATGGATGACAATTGTACTTTTTCTTTCACAATTATTTGAGTGTTAAAGTTAAAATAAAATAATATAATATTTTGTACGATTCAAAGTTGATGGCATTTGTATTTTTTTTTTCACAATTTTTTAAAGGGTTAAACTTAAATATAAGTTTTATTTTTATATTACAAATTTTGAGTGTTAACCTTAAATATAAGTTTGAGCGTTTTACAATGTATAATCTAAATGTTTTATGAAATTGGGTTTTTTTAAGATCATTCAAAATAATGTGAAGGGATATTGGTTATTATACCTGTCGCTTGTGGTGGTATATAGTATTGGATATGCTATTGATCGTCTATTAGCTGGGGTTTGACCAAAATAGTTTTGAGCATTTTTAAAAGTATAACATTACAATTTGATTTTTTTTATTATTTTAAAACATTTTTCTAAATTGTGATTAGTTGTTCAAATGCATCTCTTATTGGCATGGTTGCGTAAGGATCTTCAACGGCTACAGAAGGATCTTCAACTTCCTTTAATGAGATGAGGCTCAACGTCCTTTAATGAGATGACGTCCTGACACATGTAGTGGATTCAATACAACTATTGTTTTATTTTATAATACCTGCAAAGCGACAAGTATACGCTTCCATGCAGCCTTGTTAAATTTATTGTTTCATATTTATCCACGTATTCACTTTCCAATCCTTACCATTAGTTAAAAGGTATACATTAAAAGACCCTGTGTGGATTTTCCCTCTCGATTTGCACATCGTGCATGACTTTTGACTATTTTATTGTGTAGACTCTTTCGTTTCTCTCCTTTTCTTATTGTTATTACTAGCATACCCTTAAAAGGACAAATGGGAATGCCAAAGTAATTTAGGGGAGGTTTTTATACTAATGTGATTAATTGGAATAATAAAAATATTGAAATTAAAATGATCTTGTTAGATGTTGGTCCACTCTTTTAATGATTTAAATGTAATTTGAGTAGGTTAATTTAATTAAAAGAGTGTTGTGATTTATAAGTAACAAGATTTGGTGATAAATTTTAGGGTTGGTTGTATTTGTGAAATTTGTAGAAGTCACTTGATATCTCCATGAGATTACTTTATACCATCCTTGAAATGAAGAAAAGTACCTCGAGGAAAAAATATTTAAAATTAATACTAAATACAAGACCAAAAATAAATTTATATTAGTATTCAATAAAGAAATAAATTTAATTTAAAAAAGTAATTATCTCTCACCAATATCATATAACATTTGATTAATTCCATATCAAGAAATCCCTAATTCTTGGGGAGGTAGGTGTGGGGGGATCATGTATGGCCCTAGAAGAAATCGAGTCATGGATTTCTACTGGAATCTAGGTACTACATCAAAAAATATGGCAGATAAGTCAGATTAATATAGTGGGAGACTCTAAAAATACCATATGATACCTCGTCACGAGATCTGCTCCCAAGGATCTTAAGTTAAAAAATATTATAGAGAGGATCATATTATCTTTGGTTAACATTCCTGCCCATTTTTTTCATATTCTCGGAGAAAACAATAAGGAAGACGACAAAATGGAAAATAAGGCAATTGGCTTGGACCCTGGTTCCTTGGGAATCCAAGGGCAAGTGAACATTGTAGCCTCTCCATAATGAAAGGGGATAAGATAAGGAATGGGCCCTTTGGGTCCACGTAAACGTTGAAGGGATGGTAACATGTAGAATTAACATGCAGAGGCAACCTCCTCATCTACATAATCGATGGCACAATGGGAGGGATCTCCTCACGATTGTTTGGCTCGTGGTGATGGATGGGAAATATTCATTATTGCTAACGAAGATGGCACTGATATGATATTTCGCTTGTGGAAGTTGTACCAAGACCCATGGGAAATTTAATACTATAATACGCCTGGAGCCTAATCTCATTTCATGGTTGATTGATTTGTCGACAGATGGAATGGAAGAAATGATGGGAAGATATGTGCAAAAGTGGGAAGTTTGGGGCATAAAGGCACAATTCGTTTCTTAGAAGCATGGGATGGATTATCAGTGTGAGGATTCATGCATCCATAACTTCAATGCAATTATGGTCTCTAAAGTTCGGTTTGAAGTTATAATTCTCAATTCGGTGAAGAATTTGATGGTTATATTGTTGAGTGGAAGGCATATTACGTTGTCTCAGGGAGAATTTCAAGTGTGCAAGAAGCTCGAGGACCCTATGGTGTGTTGTCTGAACTGGTCAAGATCTTTGGGCTTTAAGCGTGAAGGGTTTCGAGCTGACTTCCTCTGTCTCTAGCATCCTTCGTGGTTAGTGGATGCTTATTGGGGGATCCATCAGCGAGTTGGATTTCTAGTAAGAATTTCAAGATTTCTTATAATTTTGGTTGGTATTAAGTTATTCTTAGTTTGGATAGAAGTATATAACCTTTCTTGGGCTAGAGTTATCTTTTGTCAAGAGTGTCATGGGTAGAGAATCTGTACTTTTTTCCTCTGGCCAATTGGGGTGCAATTGGGCAATATTCTGGTACGAGGAAAGTTGAGTGATAGTTGGTTTATTGAGGTGGTGTCAAGCCCTCAATTTGGTCTCGAGTTCAAGTTCTTAATCATGGTGAAAATAAAGGAGGTGCCTTAGGGAACTTTAACTTTGGTTGAGGAGTTTGTGGAGGATAATTTCACAACTACTCAAAAATCGTCTCTCAAAGTTGATGCACACCGTTCAACATTAACCTTTGCTCATAAAACTTCGGCTCGACATAGAGTGCTAATTGGACAACTCCAAGATGAGGTGGACTATCTGCACAGGCATGGGGAATATTTACAGAGACAACTGGATAAGAGGGAGACAATTCCAGAAGCTTCAAATCAGGAAAAGGACACGGGGGGATCTTGCGGAATGGAAAAAAAGAGGTTGAGGATGTTGCCTTATTTGAATCTTGCAGTGGCGTCTTCAGTTGAAGAAGAAATGAAGATAAAATATGTTTAGAATGTCCATTTTATAATAGTGATATTATTTGTTTTTTTGTTTGTATATTGGGTGTTTATTATTGGATATATTCTGTGCATTGTAGCGAAAATATCAAACATGATTGGGATTTTAGGAGTAGCAAGAAATTATGGACATTAGTCAGAGCATGGGTGCTATATTTTGAATTTTATACCAACCCATCCTTTTTGTACTTAGCGACCTTGGTCACGCCTTTTTAATGAATAAAATTTCCCAGTTTGGGTGAACAAAAAAACAAATCCCTAATTCTATTTTTTATAAAATAAACATTATAATTTATGAAATTATAAAAAAAATATTAAAAACATACCTTTTGTTTTACAACAAAATTTTGAGAAAAATCTAAGAATCTCATAAAACCTATGTATCATTCTAAGCCAACATAAAACCTATTCGTTGTTCCAAACCTATGTCTGTGAACCTAACTATCCACCAAGGGCAAAGTTAAAAGTCTTTTAAATTAAAATTTGATAATACATAATTTTCCCAATTCAATAACTCTACATCACACTTGCAAATATTGTAGGTTTCAACATGTAGTAATGGTATTTTGATAATATGTGCCATGTTTTTTGTTGCTTGACCTACATAAGTCTCGATGTATTTAGCTGTCGACGCACTGCATCTAAGTAAATACTCCCCTACCCTCCTTATTTACCTTCCGACTCTGGAGATTTTACTATACAATCTACAACCAAGGGGTAGACTATGTGAGAGACTCGACATGTTTCAATTCTATGAACATTCAATTTTTTGGACGGTTATGCATTTACTTCATTCACTATGATTTCTCCAGCCTATGTCAATCGATAAAAAATCAAATTTTTGGACGGGTCTGCATTTACTTAATTCATTATGATTTCTCCCTATTTTTATCTGTTGCAGAGTCTTTCATCTCTGTTATTAATTTTTGCATCATATGCTACTCTTCTCTACTCTTCGTTTTGATTTCAAATGAGTGTCTTGTTTTTTCCAATTTTGGATATATAGTGTCATAATAAGGGAGTCCTTAATATATTTTTTTCTTACGGCCCTTACCTTATATCTCCATGATTATACAGACTATGGTATATTATTCTATGTTTGAACACTAATTGAAATTTGAGGTAGAGGTTTTGTGTGTGCATTGTGTTTGAAATTTGCGTTTCATATGTCATGAGTAGTGTTGTCTTCTATTTCCTACGAGGGTTTTCAGGATTCTAATGTGTCTTGTTGGTTTTGTCAGCATTATAGTTACAATGAATTGAAATGTAACCCAGATCTTGTTTGTGTATTGTGAGACTTTTGAAAATGTGTTATTTTTTTTTCTTTTATTTTCCTCTGCAAAGTGTTTTCATCAAGCTATTCGATTTAAAAATAATTTACTGGTAGGCTCGAGAAGATATACTCTAATCGATGATAAATGGGATAAGTTCAAATTGGAAAACATACCTCTGTCATTTAATGTTTTTGGAGTTCAATGCTCGCCAACTCAAGTGTCCACCTCCAACCAAAGCAAACATGTGATGTTGTGGTGGATGTTTTTTTCTTATAAACAACACCCTCATCAGTGATGGTGGCTTCATTTAGCCTATTGAGAGTTCTCATTATTGCTTGCAAACATTCCAAATATGGATGCAAAGAAGAAAGATTTCACCTCTAGAGGACCTCCTCGTTTCCATCTCATAAGAGTAGGAGAAATCAAAGAATATGCCTTGATAAAATTGGTGATCCAAGAAGGATTTTCAGCCATCCTCTATGGTAAAATTTAGAGTCAATGTTCTTTCATGAGACCCTGGCTGGCATGAATTCCAGGATTTCACTGAGGTGTTTCCTTCATTGAGCAAGTATCAATATTGAGACTCATGGTTGTGCGTATCGATTTTAAGATTATCCTGTCCAGGAGAACCTCCCAGGGTACCTGAAAAACACATAAAATGGCAGCTATGAAAGTGATAAGTAGTCGAGGGGCTAGCGACAACAAAGGAGATACCAGATAAGATCGAACAACATTGAGGTAGGACATGTGGAGAGGTGTAGGAGTGAGAACAAACATATGACATGGATGGAACAGGTGGACATAAATGGCGTCACACATCCCATTGATAGTAAAAGGTTGAATATATAATGGTTGAGTGTACAAAATGATTATGATCTATATGTATTTTACAATTTTATAAAAAATATTAGAATGAATGAGTAATAATGATTAAAATGAGTCTATGTTAATGATTAAATAGATGATTATGGTAGTGATTAACAACAAAAGCATTCCCTAATCATATTAAACACATGAATATATGATAGTGACTAACCGCAAAAGCATTTCTCAATCATATCAATGACAGAACATTTGCATTACCGAATAAGGTGAGGTCTCTGTCTTGAAGAGTAGTTATCTATCCAAAAGGCTGTTGAAAACCAAAGTCAATATCACTTTTGGGTTGGATAGAATAAATGAAAAATTCTAAACACATACTCTTTAAGTATATACTCATCGGCACAATTGAATGAGGAAACGTAGTTGCCCTCACATGGTCCAAAAATAAATTGAAATAGAAATGTGGTATAACTTTAACATTGTGTCAAGTGGGTAAAATAAAGTGAAGTTTATGTCGTAGTCTAACTACTCTACATTTTGGCTCTTTTCTGGGGATATTTTCTATTTAATTTTGCATGAAATACGACAAGAAATTGTTGGATCTACATATTTGAGTGGTTAATTTTGTATCATCCGAGTGTCCCGAGAGTTTTTCAGCACGCGGAATCCATTTCCGCATTCAAAAATGCAATTTAAACAACATCAAAGGGTGATTTTGTGCATATTTATGTCGACAAATTCATGTGAAAAGGACCAAAATGTAGAATAGTTAGACAACCACTTAGTTTATAGTTTGAATAAGACATTCTTGAAATGGAAATGTGGTACAAATTTTAACAGTTTCTATTTAATAAGTGGGTATAGGAAAGTGAAGTTTATAGTTTGAATAAGACATTGTATTGGATTTCATAAGCGATAAGAGTTTTGGATTTACCATTTTGAAAATCAAAATGTGAAAATTTTTAGTTTATGTTAAATAAAATAATTTAGAAAATATTAAGAGCAAAAAAGTATTTCAATGTGGAATATAAAAGTAGAAAAATTAGATATCAACTTTATATATAAAGTAATTGAAAATAAAATAAATTATGGTTAAAACTTTTTAATTGTGTCTTGCTGAGTATGAGGGAGACTTGTAATTCCTTCCATGAAGTTCACACGTGTTATTACATCAAAATTTAAGAGAAATTTTGGTGGTTAAAACTTTTTTATGGTGTCTTGCGGAGTATTAGGGAGACTTGTAATTCCTTCCATGCTCAATATGGAGTTCACAAGTGTTATTACATCAAAATTTAAGAGAAAATGTGGTCTGATAAAGAGTTATTGGGAAAAGAAATTAACATATTATAAGGAGGTAATCAACCCTAATTTAGAACATTAAAACTATCTTTGTTTTGACAAGTGTAAAGAAGAAAATAAGAATTGCCAAAATAATAACTAATTTTTATATTTTTTATGAGTTTTATAGCAAAAGTCGGCATTTGTCAATTCCCAGAAAGCCTTGGGATGAAAGAGTTTGTCACCTTTGTGACACTAAGAGGGTTAAAATTTTCCTCATGTACCCAAATTAGATCTCAATTTCAAAACACTACCAACCTTCATCACATTTTAAATCAACAAAACTACAGTGATATTGGAAGACTTTTTTTAATGTTTTTGGAGCACAGAAATAAAATTCTAAAGTATTCCAAGTAATTCTTTATATTCTTAAACCATCTTTCTATATATATAAAGTGTAAATCAATCTTAACTAAGAACTGATAAAAGATTGATAAAATATGTGTGTCCAAACTATTGTAAATTTATGTTTATTTTGGATTAATTAAAAATAAAAATGATTATATATTTTGACTTATAAACTTTTTAATCTTTTAAAATATATTAAGTTGATTATAATGTTACTTAACTTAATAAAATTCAAAATTTATCCAAATATAAATATATAGAAATATAATTGTGATTATATATATATATATATATATATATATATATATATATATATATATATATATATATATAT
>JZKD02S0151558.1:127291-140463 GCA_000966675.3 Picea glauca | reverse complement strand
TTCTTTAAAACGTATTGTTTGCATATAGATGAATAATGTTTTATCCACATGACAGCAAGATAACCACTTAAGGATATTGGAATTACTTGAACTAACAAATTTATATCAAACATCTGCATACACAGAAGAAGTTCTAGATAACTTGAGTTAGTAACAGGCTGCAAAGTTCAAGTATGTTTTAAGCCTATGCAAGTTTCATAGATACTCATTTTTACATTCATTCTTGTGACTACAAATGACAACAAGAAAGACATGTTTACCTTCCTGTCATCTTTATGTATCCATGTCTCAATGGAATACTGTCAGAATCTCATGTGCATTTTTGTTATATGACCAAGGAAGTTGTGATCTCAGCACTTACTTATTTTTTATGTAAGGTAGGTCTTTCTCCCTGGTTTGGAAACCCCGTTGTCTGTTGGTCTTTTATCTCTGATATAAAAGACAACATGTAACCTTTGGGTTATTTCCTTGGTTAAAAAGTCCAACAAATTATCTTGGCAGTTGGGGTTTTTTCTTCGTTTTGGGAACCCTACAGATATCTCTTTTCGAGAGTCCTTAGATTGTAATTGAGCCATTATCCTTGGCATAGGAGCTTAAGAAGTCTTACTCAGCTTTTCATATTTGGTACTGGCACCAAGAACATCTTGAAGAGATATGACACCAGAACAAAGTCAAAAGATCTTATAGGTTCAAAGGGAGCCAATTTGCACATGACAGGGAGGCAAACATTTTATGAGACTCAGAGGGAAAAGTCCCTGCATATGAGTTAGACCATGACTTACAGCAAATATGGCAGCTTAGTAGAGTCAAGGGTTACTATCCGTTTCTTTTAAAGAAATTTTCTATTAAAAGGAAATCTGTCTGGTGCCAGGAAATACTAAAGAAAGCATAAAAGCATTCAGCACCTAAGAGTATTTTTTCAAAGAAAGCAAGAAACCAGATAAGTACTCCGGTCTTATAGTTAAATTGAATCTTGTGGTTGATTCAGAACCTTCCACATTTGAAGTGTGGAAATATGTCTTGATAAAAGAATATTAAATCAATTCTGAAGAAGGATGTATGGACAGAGTTTTCAAAAACCTCGTGACAAATCAGTGGTATTCTCCAATGGCCTTATAAGATAAAGCCTACAACAGATGATTGTATTGAGGTTAAATTTGTGATTCATGATTTCTCTCAAAAAGAAGGGATTATCTATGACAAGATTTCCTTACTTTCATCAAGATCTTTTGTCGCAGTCTTTGATTTGGAAACTTCATCTAATAGATGTTAAATTTTTTTTTAACAGTGAAATTAAGCAAGAAGCTATCCATGGGAAAGAATCCCATAGATTATAACAAGCTCTGAGAGCTTGGTATGAAAGTATCGACAGTCTCTCTACAGAGTCTAGGCTTCACCATGAGTATTGTAAATACCAATCTTTATTATTCAAAATCATCTGTTATCTTAGGATGATCTGTTCCTTATAGGAAAGGAAATTTTTGATAGCTCAGATTAAGAGGGAGCTCTTCAACAGATGTTGAAATAAAAGACTTGGGTCTTTTTAAATTACTTTCTGAGCTTAGAGGTGTGGCAGAAACCGGGTGAGATGGTTCTCTCACAAGAGCAAATATGTAGTTAATGTGCTTCGCAAATTTGGCATGATGGACTGCAAGTCCATGACCACTCCAATGATCTTTAATCTAAAGAAACTACAAGATCGAGTTACTGGTTCAGAACCAAAAGACCCCATTGTATATCGGCATATCATTGGGTCATGGGTCTTTGATATATCTCGTACATACGAGACCATACATCTGTTATGCAATAAATGCTCTCAACCAGTTCATCTATGAACCCAAGCATATACATATGGTTGTTGTAAAGCTTATTCTGATATATGTTCGGGGAACTATAGCTTATGGTCTCGGATACACTTCCAGTGGAGGTGTAATGCTCCATGGGTTTACAAATTCAGATTGGATGGGCAGTACAGTGGATCGGATGAGCACTTCCGGATATTGCTGCAGTTTGGGTTCAGCAATGATTTCCTTGTCCAACAGGAAACAGGGCTCCATAGCCCAAAGCACTGCAGAAGCAGAATACATTGTTGCAAGTGTTGCTAGTAGAGAAGCAGTGTGGCTTAGGAAGCTACTTTCAGACTTGTTCAGTTTAGAGCTTGAACCCACAATCATTCATTGTGACAATCACAGTTGTATAAAACTCACTGAGAATCCAGTGTTTCACGATAGGTCGAAACACATTGAGATGAGATATCACTATGTCCGGGGCATAGTACAGAAGAACGTTCTCAGCATTCAGTATGTTCCGACAACATAACAGACAACTAATATTTTTACCAAGCCACTGTCCCTGACAAAGTTTGTATACTTATGTGACAAGCTTGGTGTAGCTGAGAATGCCTCTCTTGCTGAGAGGGAGTGTTGAATTTAAAGCAGCTGCAAGAGTCATTCTCTGGGAGGATGGCAAAGACCCTAGCTGAGATCTAGGGCCCCCCCAGTGCACTCCTGGGGATTTGATCTGGGACCAAACAGTCAGAGCCATGGCAAAAGACCCTTGTAAGGGTGCCCAGTAGATTACTGGGGTTCTTGGTCTAGGACCAAGCAGCAAAAGACCCTTGTAAGGGCCCCCAGTAGATGATTGGGGTTCTTGGTCTGGGACCAAGCAGTGAAGACCCTTGTAAGGGCCCCCAATAGATGACTGGGGTTCTTGGTCTAGGACCAAGCATCAAAAGACCCTTGTAAGGGCCCCAAGTAGATGACTGGGGTTCTTGGTCTGGGACCAAGCAGTGAAGACCCTTGTGAGGACCCCCAGTAGATGACTAGGGTTCTTGGTCTAGGACCAAGCAGTTAAAGTCCCTAGATATGTCTAGGGCCTCTGGATATGTTCCAGGGTACCCATGTCTGGGACATGGGTTGATCATTGGTCTTGTACCTTGGTGGATAAGATCCCAAAAAATGTTCTGGGGCAACCTGGTCCTTGATCAGGTGTTTGTTGGTGTATGACCCTCCTTTGAATGTGGGCATGACCACATGAGGGATGTATCCCATATGCAGTGATGATAAAGTTGATTATTTACCTTGAGAATTATATGGACATGTGTAAACCTCTCCTAAACCCACCACCCTTGTTTTGTTTGTTTTGGGCTTGAGTTTGCTTGGGGGTTTTGTATTTTGTCTTGGGGGTTAATATAAGAAATATTAATTAAATATATTATTTTTAATAATGTTTCTTTTATCCTAAACCCTACCCAAAAGTATAAATAAGAACACCTCTCCCTCCTCTCGAACACTCATCTTTTCTTTTCATATTGGCGGATTGCTTCTTTATGGCTTGCGACCTCCTTGTAACAGTGTTTGGCCTCCTAATAACAGTCAGTGACCCTTGTGACAGTGTGTGGCTCCTTTGAGGAAGCTTGCGACCACCTTTGTGGTAGTGAACAGCCTTCTTGTGACAGTTTTCTTCCTCTTCATCTCGTTGCCAGGTGTTGTTTGAGTTTTTGTTGCTGTGTGGAAGATCAAGGTGCCCTTTTCTCTGGTGGGAATGATGTGATTGCTGCTTACCCTGTTTGTCACTTGCTAGCCCTCTTCTTTCATCAACAAAACCCTCTTTGAAGGTTGTTGTCCCCTGGATCTGTATTGTTGAGGGTTGTAGCACCATGGTAAGGTGGCAGAACCTTTACTTCAGGTAGTCGTCCCACCTTTCTGGCAGCCACTCTTGTGTGTGAGGGTTTGTAGGGTTTTGAGTATTCTAGGGTGAAGGTTTTGATCAATCCTATACTTCTCTTGATGAGTGATCTGACCCTGCAGATCCATGACTCTAGACTTTATTTTGAACATACTACAGTGGATTATCATCCCTCATTTGTGTCATGTTGTTCTTCATGTTGCAGAGGTAAGAAAATATCAAGGTAAGTTGTTGACTCACAGTTTTTGAATTGTTTAGATCTTGATCTACTCATTCTAATTCAGATCTAATTGTTCAGAAATAATTTTATGGCTATATTGTTTTATATTGTTCAAATCTACTATATTGTAATGTTCAATGTTTAGATCTATTAGTTCAGATCTAATTGATGTATATACTATTGTCATGTTTACTCATAAAGTTAGATTTATTGCCATGCTTACTCAAAAAGTTAAATCTATTGTTTTCCTATGGTTTAGATCTATTGATTTGTTTGCTCATAAATATGATCTATTGATTTGTTTACTTAGATATCTATGGTTCAGATCTAAGTTTCAGATCTACTGTCTTCCTATTGATTTTTGTTCTATTTAAGATCTACTATGATCTTGTTGATCTAGTTTTTCAGAAATTTGAAAAATGTATATTTTATGTTTCTTCTCCCTAATTCTAACACTTTCTTCCTGCAGACAAAGCACACGCATGGTTTGATGGTGCTTCTCAACACAACGGTGATCTATGTGGTGCTGGAGGAGTTCTCAAAATAGGTGACCTCCTAGAATACAGGGGGACTCTAAACTGTGTTTCTGGAACAAATTCGAAGGCGGAACTCATGGGAGCTTGGGCATCCATAATTCTGCCCATTAGACTCGGTATTCGCGACTTGCATGTGATGGGGGACTCCAAGATCGTAATCGATTGGCTAAATACAGGTGGCCAATCTTGATGGCTGGAAAGATAGAATCCTTGACTTAATTCCTTATTTCAGGTCTGTTACTTTTGCACATTATTTACAGAGAAAGAAATATGGAGGCTGAAAGATTATCCAAAAAGGCATTATTTACTTCTCGGGGTCACATCACCTACAGTCAATGGATTGAAGGTCATGAGGGACCTATCATCCGTTTAAATTTGTAATGCATGAAAAGTGCCACTTGTTTTTTCTCTTTTTTGGGCATGGTGTTCTTTTTCTGGGTGCTACATTTTCTGCTGAAGTCTTAGTGATTATGTAATCTCAGCTGGACCCATGCGGGACATTGAGCTAGTTCACCTTATATGATTTTTGCTTGGAAAAATCAGACTGCTACTATGTTGGGGCAAGCAATGTAAAAGGATTATATTATTATAAATATAATGTCCAATTTTCTCTGGAAAAAAAAAAAGTAAAACATTATTACAAGTTGCAAGTGTTTCATAATTACTTTAAGTTTTCACTTTGTACTATATACAACTAAAAATTGTATTAAAACATTTATAAAAGACCTAAGAGGTAGGTATAAGCAGCTTTGCTGCTAAGTTCACTTGTTATTATTATTATATAATGGCATAGTAATTAGTTTGTGTAATGGTTCCACCCAAATGAACATAAAAATGTATCACTTAAATCAAACTAATTTAATGTACCATGGTGCCATGCACCTGGTTGAATGACAAAAATGACCAACTGATAGCATGCAATGCTTATGGTAATGCACCAAACCTCCCGAGATACTTATAATATTATTATTCACTTTCTGCCATAATATGATCTCTATGTTGTCTCGGTTCTCTCCTTGACTCTTCTGATCTTCAGTGTCAGATAACCCTTATTTCCGGACCTAATGGAAAGACAAATCTTTATCCAAGGGCTCAACATTCCCTCACGCACCAGAAATTCATATTTTCCTTGTATGCTGATGATACAGATAATGCCCAGCCCAGTAGTCTGCTTGCAATGGTAGCTATCTCCCCTTATCATTTTACAGAATCTTTTGCATTCGCATGTTCCTATAAAGTCTTGGTTTGACCTTTAGCTCTCATTCAAGATTAACTACTGGCCCTGCAATAACTGCTTTTGTAAACTGGGGAAGAATTATTAATGGGAAAAAATTAAGGGACATATTAATCCACTAGACATCCTTATACAATCCACTAGACATCTTTATACAAAATAGGAACGCCAATTCTATGCATCTCCCACGATAAGGATTGAACAATGTATGTGTATTTTACAAAAAGTTTGCAACAGACCCATATAAAACAAATTATTGCAACCATGCCTTTATCTGAAAATGCTTGTAAAAATATAATCAAAAATTACGGTAAATGCGCCAATTATGAGTAATCCAACTCAAGTTGCTCAAAAAATAACACTTTCTGAAAAACATTTTCCAAATATTTTATAACCTGTACTATCCTTGCCTACAAATTTACATTGAAAGCTTGAAAGACCAGTGAGAATTTCCTCCAAAAATCCAAATTAAAACATCAGTAAATTATTTTATGTAAAACCATCAAAACGGTTTGCATATCCTTCTAATATAGTCTTGCTTGACAAAATACCTTCGAATAAATAGCACACTAACAAATGCTCAGCTCACAGTAATATCTCTTTGTGCATATTCTACAACCTATTTTTCATGTGTTCGATATTCCTTGCAAAACTTTGCATATTTGGTACGCCCTTGTACCCATTGTTGTAGACAAATGAATATACATCTCTATCTTACAGATCTGGTAACTTCTAGCAAAAGCCTCATTAACCGGTTAAAATGGCAACACACATACTCCTTTGAAATATTGGAGAGAAGCCTGCATATCTATCAGTAATGTTTTGGTGGAACATATTGTACATTGTTGTCTTCGCAGACAGCCTGCAGAAAAAGAAAAATATAAAGAGCAATTATAACGGCTTTGCAATCACAACCACAATATCATATACTTATCAACTGATACAAGGTTACTAATACAAGGTTCCAAACACGGATACATCAGATTTTTGAAAAGCCAGGATCCAAATACAGATCCCAGTAACAGCAAGTACAAAATATATAAAAACTATTTTTATAATTATAAACAAAAAATGAAATTTCAGAGTTAAGAATAAAAACCATTCATGAGTCACAACATTAGAACTTTAAGTTATAACCAAAAGAGAGTTTTTGCTGTTGCCCCGATTCCTAGCTCCAGAGTCCAAGCAATAGATTAATGTATCCACAGTGTGGCACTATCCAACCATCAACGTCCAACTTCCAAGCAATAGATTATTGTAACTTGTTTGTTTGCTTATTGAGGAGGGCATCATCTTATAGACAGAAAACATGGGGTTTAGGCTTTCCAGAAAAATTGGGGTTTTTAAGCAACAAAAAATGCTTTTCACTGGAACCAAGGTCAAACACACCTGGATCCGTTTCTGTTTTTGGGGATTTGTTTAAGAATCTGGGGATCCATTTAGGTGGTTTCGGCCCGAAACTTTCGGGATCAATTTCGGGGCCAGATCAGATCCAGGGATCCACCAGATCCCCCCTAGGATCCGCCAATCCAGCACCAGTGGGGCAGATCTGGTAACTTGGACTTTATCAATCTAAAATGTTGGAAGCACAAAAAGGTTAAGATTGTGCACAAACTCAGGTGGATTGCATAAGAAATCAAAACATCCTAGAAATATTCAAATAATAATGATATGATGAAGTTCCACTAAAAAAAACAATTAGGACGTGCAATTTGATTGCTTAAATCATTTTTCTCTTAATTTTGAAATAGCTTTTAAAGTTAAGAGTTCTGCAATTTGTTTCAGTCTGCATTATTGGTTTTAAAAGTCAAGATTGAAAAGCATAAATCCATCTAGAGGTGAAAATAAGTGGATCAATAAGAACTAGGAGAGAATGGATAAAATTGATAATCGTATGCTTTCACCTAAACATGAAAACGTACAAACCATTCCAATGGCTTTGGAAATGAATTTATGGGATGCTGAGATTCAGAACAAAAGTTCCTTCTTAATCCAAAAAAATTGAAGAAAATGTACGGTCCAAGTTCCAACTTCAAGCTAAAAGTATTGTGTGAGGCTTTGTCCCATTGCTAATATGCAAATCATCAAAGTGTGAGGCTTTGTCCCATTGATGATTGCTTGTTCTAGTAAACCAGACATACCTCTACATGAGCCATTATATCATCCGCAATATCCATGGTTGGAGTTTACATCAAATGAATGCAAAGACTGTTCTCCAGAATAATTGAACAAAGAACGTATGTAGAACAACCTCAAGGCTTTGAGGTATACCAGGAAGAGACTCTTGTATGCAGATGGAAGAAGGTTTTGTATGGATTCAAAGTTTCAAACAACTTGGTGCGGAGCCTCCAATACACAGCAGAAGCGTGGTGAAAAACCTTCTATAACAAAGACACTGTATCAGAATGGTTACTCAAAACTCAACGATGATGGATTGTCAATCCATGACAAAGCTCTCATGATGACAGAAGAAGTACCACTTGGATATGTTCCAAGTTTGGCCCTTGCCACAATGTTATGAGCTAGCAGGAAACAAAAGAGTTGAATTCAACTATGATGATCAGAGCTATATGAAGCCTTCAGAAAACCAGTGTTCCAAAAAGACCGAAGTACATTGAGATCAAGCATTACATTCTCCGTGATGAAGTCCAGAAAGGAGAAGTGGTTCTCCAATATATATCTTCACAGATGAGCAGATAAGCAGACATTTTGGTAAAGCCTCTGTTCAAAGAGTTTGTGTATCAAGCTAGAGCTCGTGGAGACGACTTCCTTATTGAAAAAGGAAGAGATGACTCCCAGGTTGGGAGGGAGCACTGATGTGCTATTGATTTATGGACAGTCATTTTTCAGTTCGAAAAATGGTCCAAGATGAGCAGTTCCTTTCCAGTTCGGAAAGTGATTTGAGATTTCTGACGGACAGGCATTTTCCAGTTCGGAAAATGGTCCAAATCGAACCGTCATTTTCGTAATGAAAATGGTTCAACGGATTGTTGATGTACCATAGATAGCGATTCCCCTTGTGGTTAACATAGGGAATGGTCTAGGACAGTCTCTCTTCTTGACGGCGACTCTCAGTAGTGATCAAGAAGACTGGTCCGCCTCGCCGGACAATTATTCTTTCGAAGCTCACAGTTGTGAGCAGTTTCGAAGAATGGTCCTTTTTGGAGGTTGGTGCAGGACAGTCATTTCCTTAGGAAATCATCCGAACAGTCATTCTCTAGGGCAGATTCATTCTCTCCAGGTTGCACTTTGTTTAGTGCCGGAGGAATGACCCAGATAGACGAATGGTCCAGGTTCAGCAATCAGGGACAGGAATTCCCTAGGGCAGATTCATTCTCTCCAGGTTGCACTTTGTTTAGTGTCGGAGGAATGGCCCAGATAGGTGAATGGTCTAGGCTCAGAAATCGGGACAGTTACTCTTCCTTGCTTGAGAAGAATAGTCCAGATAACTCATCGTTGATGTTTTACTTTCGTAGGGCAGATGCTCTTCCAGATCTCACAGATGTGAGTGGAAGAATGGCCCAGATGATTCAGTTTATATATCATAACAATGTTTTCTGTGCAGGTTGATGATATGATTGTTATGGAGACTGTATGTCTTCGAACAGTAGATGTATACTACTATAGTGGATGTGTTCCACTGATTGTGACTATATGTCACTAATCAAGTATCTGTGTGCTACTTGGTGTGGCAGTGTACCACTGGATTGTAGTTGTGTGCTACTATGGATAGACACATTTGTGTTCTATTGAATGACATTGTTCCGATCGCCTTGAAGACTATTGATAGTGTTGAAAATGATTATCAGCTAGATGGACGATCAATGGATAGAGATTTCCCAGACGGAAAATGGTTCAGAACATTCATTCTTCTAGGACATATCTCCGAATTAGAAGAATGGTTCTTGTGTCACTCTGTGGAGTGAGTGACTTATCTAGCATCATGTTTGATTACTCAGATGGAGTATGGTTTCGAGAGATGATGCAGCTGATGACACTGATAGTGATGATGGTGCTCATGATCTAGTCATGAGATAGTCTATACGACTATGTTGATGCTACCGGGTAACTGGTATGTTTGTGCTCAAGACCATTACTTTCAAATACCTCTCTAGTTAGAAGGGAGTGTTGATATTATGGTAGCTGCGAGAGGTATTTACCTCCACGTGTAAACCTGACGAGCATAGAATATTCCAAGAAGCAAGAAGAAACCCTAAATTAGTTGGGTAATAACCCTAGAAGACAAGTCGGCTCAAGAGGATAATTTGTATTAGGTTATTAGCCTCCAAGAGAAGAATTCGGCTAAAGGAAATATTATATACTAAGTAAATAAGCACCCAAAATGAGAAGTCACCCCAGGCAGTTTGCCATTTTTAGTATAAATACAGGAGGCCAGTCTTCATTCTGGCAGGCATTCTCAGAACTGTAGAAGCAGCACTTGTGCGCACTGCAATTGGTCAGTCTGTGCACAAGTTTGGAGGAGAGTTGTCATTGCAGCTGCTGCAACTAGCAGATTTCGGATTTGGCCTGGACTCTCTCTTGGTTATGATTTGGAATCTTTGATCAACTCTTGTTACTCCTGTTTGGTGCGCTATCCTTGGAGAGAGGTGTGCTATCTTGTTTAGGCTACCTAGCCTAGGGTTTGCTTCCGGAATGATTCTCTGTCGAGGTTAAGGTGCTCGGGGTTGGCTTCGGCCTATGGTTGGGTGACAATAGAGATATTGTCTATGGTTAAACGAGCACATCCATTATATTCTAACAAAAAGCTTATAAGTTATCATGAGACTTATGTGGACAGTTTGCCATTGAAGAAAAACCCCCTTTGACTTTGTCTTGTTACTGTTGCAACCTCTTGCTTGTGCCACGTCCTCCTTTTATGTGGTTTGGTTCTTTTCTAGCCGCCTTGACTTGTTGACTATTGTGATTAATATTTTAATTAAAATATTAATTATTTATTTTATTTATTAATTAGGGTTTTATCTAACCCTAAAGTTAGGGTTATTTATTAAACCCTAACCTACCCACCTAAACTATAAATAAGAGACCTCTCCCCTCTCTCTCACACATTATTATTGTTTTTCCTACCACACTTCTCTTGGTCTGATTTTTTCTGCGGCTACTTCTGTTCAATTCTGTTTTGGGGTGCAGCCTCCTTGGAGTTTATCCTCTTGCTGATTTATTGGGTGTGGCCTCCTTAGAGTTTATCCTCTTGCTGATTTATTGGGTGCGGCCTCATGGGAGTTTATCCTCTTGCTGATTTATTGTTATGGCTCCCTCCTTGGTCACTGATTTAGGGTACAGCCCTCTTGATCTGATTTTCTGGTGAGTATGTGATGCTGCCCTCCTTTGGAACTGTTCCTCTGGCTGGGTTAGTGGTGCGGCTCCCTCCTTGGTTGCTGGTATAGTGGTGAGGCTCCCTCCTTTGCTGGCTTTAGTGTTGCGGCCCCCCTTCTCTCCTCCTTTCCAGCCAGCCACTACCTTTCTTGTTGTTGTTGTCTTCCCTTTCAGGCTTCCACCGGTGCCTCTTGTGTGCTGCCACTGTCACCTGTTTATGCTACCTAGTTACAGCCTTCAGGGCTTGGTGGGATAGCCCTAATAACTGCTATCTAAGTCTGCCCTATTTGTTGTATCAGTTCTATATGCTGGACAGTTTTTGTGTAGGGTTGTTAGTGGCTTCTTTTCAGCCTCAAGTTTGGACTGTGTGGCCTTTGTTTCAGCCCTGTATTTGATGATTTGTATGCTGGGTGGTTTTCTGATTTTTTCCCTAAAGTCTTCTTGGCAAAACTGTGCACTAGTTCATGATGAGATCTACCCCTAAGGGTTTGATCCATGAACCATAAAGCTTTTTCTGAGCAGAGGACAACAGCACATCAGGTATATATGTTCTTTGTTTTTGGCTAAGGTAATGTTCAGATTTTGTTTTTTCTAATGATCAGATCTGTTCTTTGTTCAAGTTAATGATCAGAATTGTTTCTTGTTTTTACTAATGATCAGATCTGTGCATGATCAGATATAGTTAAGGATTGTTTTCTTTAGTTCAGATTCATCATGTTATTTCTGTGATTGGTTTACTTGAGAAATTTTAAATTGATTGCTGATCCATATCCACTGTAGTAAATAAAACTAAAAGAATATTTATGTTCTAGTTGCCCTTGAATTTCTAACAATAGTCAAGGTTGAGCTCCAAAGAGATTTAGGTGGGAGACATCGTAGCTAAGCAAGGACATCAAAAAACTGAGTAATGGTTCATGGTGGACAAGATTCCTCCTACTAGTGCCCAAATGGGCCAATGAGAAACTCAACTGCATCAGTTTCATCGTGAAAACAATCAACAATCTAACCAAGAAAGGCCCAAGGTGGAGGAGATTCCTCCCAATTTCACATGAATGGACAAGCAAAAAAAATTGTGACATCAACAAGAGTGGAGATAACCCACTTAGGTGTAGGCCTTGACCTATCTGAAGGAAGAGTAACCGGGTGCAAGTGAATCATGCAAGGAGTCTCCATCATCACTGAACAATAAAGTCATAGTGCCAAAAGCATCTGCAACATGAGGATTGGATGAGTCATTGACAAGAGTATCATCATCTACAACATTAAGACTAGATGAGCCACTGACAAGAGCATCCCGAAAATATGAAGAGACATCTACAATAGGAACATTGGATGAGTCATTAATAAGGTCCACATTAGCCATAGGACTCCGACCAGATACTATAGAAGTACCTAGGAGAGTACTCATCGAAGTAGAGAGAGGACCAACATCATACTATGAAGGAAAAAGGCCCATTATAAAACGACACGAATCATCTAGAAAAGGCCCTACATGGTGATGAGAAGCAGCATGATCTATCATCTATGGAAGCATGTTGAGATCTATTTAAAGAATTTTTTGAAAGAAGTAACGGGAAAGATCTCGGCAAACCATGAGTAGGAACCTCGTGAAAAATAGCCTCTCTATATTTCAACTACTCAGTGAGTGGTGTCGTCATAAAGGCAATATCCTTCAAGAGTTTCATTGTAGCCAACTAGAAGTGTAGCAAGAGTCAAGAGATGTGGATGTGGTTTGTCTTTCATTAGGAGCATGGGCCCATGCACTAGATCAAAAAAATTCTAAAATGAGAAATAGAAGGTTTGTTGCCATGCCATTTCTCATTAGGAGTCATACCAGTGACAACACAAGTAGGTGTTCTATTGATAAATATGGGTTACGCAAACAACCACCTCTCCCCAAAATGAAAGCTTAATTTTCTTGGAGTGAAACATGCAACAAGCCATCTCCATGATAGAACTATTCCTCCATTTTTCTACTTCATTTTGTTGTGGAGAGAAGGAAAGGCAATACACTAAGAGATGCCTTAAGATACAAGAAATGACTAAAAAGCATTACTAATATATTCACCTTTGCCATCAATTCCGAGAAACTTGATCTTCTTTCTTTGATTTTCCACAAGATATTTGAAATCCTAGAACTTTCTATATGGTTCATCCTTAG
>JZKD02S0151558.1:0-21560 GCA_000966675.3 Picea glauca | reverse complement strand
ACCAACAATGTAGATGACAATGCTATAATCATATATACTAAACATACAAAAATGACATTTTGTTTTTTTCTAAATAAATAAATAATTAATATATACTAGTTATAATGCCTAAGAAGCAGATGCTCATATAGGCTGGCCTTCCAATTTGTTTTTGTACAGAGTGGGTCAAGGCCCTCAGATGTATTGGCCTTCCAACTCTAAGTGCCCTCAACAAGCCCGCAAACAACAAAGGTAATGCAGGGAGGGTATGGGAACACTTGAAAAAACCTTTAAGAACAGTGGCAAGGATATATGAATTGCCTAGTCTTAGTGGATAATGGTGGATTGGATATAGCAACAACCTAAATGAAAAGCCTAAAGGTTGGATGATCCATGCATTAGTGTAATTTGGTCTGCGTCAGGTCTTCCTTATCGCTCAGCTTATTTACATAGAGTCTAAGAAAGATGTTGTGGTTAGGCACACGACAAGGCATGTTCTGAGTAGCCTTTTATCACTCATTGCCATTTCCCTCATAGTCATTAAATGCTGCATTCAAATTTCAATTAGGGAAGAACTATTTAATGAAAATCCTATAATATGTAAAACATTATACATGTACTTGATCAAAAAGCTATAGAGAGATCAACAAATAACTGCAATCAACTTCTGTGGATGTGTTTCAAGTGGCGACCTTGGATTATTGACAACTAGTTTTTTCATTTTAGAAAAAAGCTAAGTACAGCAAGGGTTGACTGAGTCTATATGCTAATTGGACCTGAAATCCTGTACCAGTTATGGCTTACATAAGGCACATGGTAATGTCTGATAGGATCCAAGTGACCTTTAGGTAAGCAATGCAAAAGAGTGGTTCAGTAGATTTTTGGTATTTTTGAACCTGGTTGTAAAGTTACTTTGATCAAATAAGATGTGGTTGTAACTCTATGAAAGCTGTATCTAAAGCAAAAGCCATTTTGCTATAATTTTCAATAGCAACTCCAAGTTTAAATAAGGAATCATCCCGTTGTAAATATTTTAGGCCATGGGAAAATCATATCAAGTCAGGTACATAAATAATTATAAGGCTATTGTGCATTTGATCTGTGAATCTCTCCATTTTCTCTCCTTTGATTTGAAATGCGATTATTTATATGATAGTTGCAGTGGCAACTAGAGCCTTTCTTTGTTTTATTGTTTAATTTCGTTTTTTATTTTATTTCTTTATATCTCTAATTACTTTATTACAATTCTGTACCATCTGTTGCAGGTTTAGGGCAGACACCAGCTTTTATTCAGTGCTTCTTTCTTTATTTGTTGAACTGTGGAGCAATGACAACTACTGCACAAGTTCCAACAAGTTTTGGCCGTGAGCTCAGGGCTTGCCTTCGCTGCAGGCTGATCAAGACTTATGATCAGGTGCCAGAGAATTACTCTTTATTTTCCTTTGCTTATTGCCTAGAAAATTCTCAAAATAATATTAAGGTTCAAAATATCTCTGCTTTTTATGTCTGGCTTTAGTTTGTTTGGTGACTATTGTCAATGTGGAAAAGATTTTCATGGGAAATTTTCTGCATGCAGTGGGACAGTTTTCTGAGATCTTCGTAATTGGTTAACTTTCCTAACAGAACATGAAAGTCATTTTGAGATTGTGATTGAACTAAGCACTCTACTTGATTGAGTGAACACTCATTTTCTCACCTTTGTTCTTTTCAATTGATAATAGTTCCGGGAAACTGGTTGTGAGAATTGCCCTGCATTCAATATGGACCAGGATCATGACCGAGTAGTGGACTGCACAACGTCAAACTTCTCTGGGTAAGGTGACATTTTGTTCTTTTATTATTTCATTCATCACTGTTGGACTTCACATGGGAAATATTGAGAACTAAGTAGTGGTGTTAGACCTAGCTTTGCATAGTATGTTGCATGATAAATCCAGACCTGAGATTTACTAGATGTTTGCTATGAGAAGAATTTTTGGTCTGTTGCAACAAAATATAGCACCCAAGAAGTATAAAGTCCCAATCACCAAGGTGGTAGTTTTGTGCAACTGAGGAAGGCTACCCACTGTCACCATAGTAGCTCTTCTTCTGTCTTTTGGTTGGCTCTTCTCCAGCTCAAGGGGGGCTTTTCTAGAAGATAGGATTGCTAAGGCTATAGAGTGGAGGCACAAGGTGATTTAATGAAGAGTTGGCCTAAGCAAAACAAGTGGTTGTAGTATAGGTGAAAAAGATGAATGTTATGAGAACAAAAAGGTGATAGAAAACCCCAAGAGTAGTGCCTACCAAATCTTGGGCAAAATGGAGTCAAAGAGGCATGGATCTAAGAGGGCAAATGCATGAACATGTAAGGCAAATAAGGGCTGCTATGCATGCCACAAATCAGCCTTAGCTTGCTGAAAATTAATTCAGAAAATTATCCTTGGAGAGCTAGGGGTGCTACTCTAAAACAAATCCATGAAGGTGATGTTGTATTAGTTCAATTAACAACCTAGTTTGTTAGATGCAAGCTTAATATAACAACAATGAATATAAGAGGGTAATGAAATCCTCACAATACATTGTCCAAACAGTAGATACACCATTACAAGGCCTTCATGACTAGTGACAAGGGTTTCCTATGTTAGTTTTTGTAGCTCGGAGGTACTTTTGCATTGGCAGAACCCAGCATGCAGAAGTGATCGAGCAAATGTCTCTCTCTAGTGACTTGAATTTATAAAGTGATTTTATAAAGTTAAGTGGGGTCTTTTATTATTTAATGAGTAAAAATGACTTTATAAAGTTTGGGTCACTTGAGTGATTTAAGTGAACTCAATGAAAGATTAAGTCACATCTGTTGATCTTGTGGAGCAAGATTGAATCTCAACCATCGAGATCTAGGGTTAGGGAAGTTACTCATTAATGAGTAAATAAAAGGAGCATTGAGAGAGAGTGGGGTGCACTTTTCAAGAGAGATTGAGAGGGAAAGTGAAGAGGCACTTTTCCAAGAGAGATTGAGCTGGAGCCTGGAAGAAAGGGTGAAGAAGCAGCAACAGTGGGGCACATATCTCAAAGGAAAGAGAGGGCACACATACCAAGGAGTATTCTCACCATTAATTCAGTTTGTACAACAGAACATTAATGCAGATTGTACAACCACTAATGACGGCGTTGTACAACATACTTTGGCATTGAAATCGAGGCACTTTGGATGCAGATTTTGGGACAGTTGCATGGATTTTGAGGCACCTTGAGCTGCTATAAATCCTTACTGTCTGTAACAGAAACTACTGTAACGGGTGCTGTTTTTGAGGGTGCTGTTACATCAGTTAAAGAGTGGCAGGCCGTACAGTTTGACTATTCTTGCTGCACAAAAATCGAAGTGTTAGTTAGGCATATATTTCTAGGAGTTTGGACTGTATTTGAGATAAGTATAGTGATTTTAATAGCTGAAAAGTACTGCTGTAATTTCTGAGTATTATTCTTCATGAGCTCACAATAAAGAATCTCTCTTGGTTGGTTTTCCCTTTGGGGTTTTTCCAGGGGCATTGTCCGATTATCTACTTGTCAAATGTATGCTTGAATGCTGTCTACTGTTCATTTATTTTCGTTGCTATGTTTCAGATTACGTAGTCATTTGTATTTCTACTCATAAACTACTGTTGAATGCTAGTTGTTTACTGTATTACTATTAAAGTTTTATTGGAGGTTGAAATCAGAGTTTGACTAAGTGTTTGATGAGAGTGATTGTAAATTTAACATGGTATCAAAGCTTGGGCTCTGAGGTTCAGTGGACGGATTTTGGCACTTGGATAGCAGTGATTTGGAGGGGTTTTTGCTTGGAAGAAAGAAGGGAAAAAGGGTCTTTGTTAGTTATACAAGGATGACTTCCAGTCTTAGGTACGAGGATAGATTGGAGGGGATCTCCAACGACCTGCAATGGAAGGTAAGGATTGCAGCTGTTCTTAGGGAGAACAGGTTGTGGGCGTTTGTGAGTACCACCGTGATAGTACCTTCATCAGATCCCATTTCCCTAGACCTTCATGAGGTGAAGGAAGCAAGGGTGAAAAGGATAATCTTGGATGGAGTAAAAGACCACTTGATTCCACATTTGGCTGAAAATTTGACAACCAAGGAGATGTGGGATGCACTGATAAACTGGTACGAGAACATGAAGATGGCCCTAGAGGACAAGCTCCGCAACACTAGGATGGCCAAGGGAGAGAGTGTGGCCTCCTATCTCACCAGGCTTAGAGAGGTGAAGGATGAGTTGGCACCTGTAGGGAGATTATTCCAGACTCAGAATTGGTGCGCATAGCCCTAAAGGGCTTCACCAAAGAGTGGGATGTTTTCGTGAAGTGTGTGGTGGGGAGAGAGAAGCTCCCAGATTGGAGTAGACTATAGGATGACCTTACTCAAGAGGAGATCCGGGAGGGGTCTCAGAGTAGAGATCAGGAGAAGGTAGACGGTGGTGTAGACGAGGAGAATGTTGCTCTTGTGGGAAAGAGAAAATACAAGAAGAAGGGCATGCGCAAAGTGAAATGCTTTGCATGTCATAAGACTGGCCACTACGCTAGTCAATGTTCAAACAATAAAAAGAGCAAGAAGGATCAAGAGGTATCAACATCAACCAAGGTTACTGAGTTTACTTAGAAGTTTGAGAAAGAATTTTCTTTGATGACTTGTTTTTCAGGCAATGGTTGTCTAGTGTACGAGGACATTTAAGCATGGTTTATGGACAATGGTGCATCTCGACATATGATGGGAATGAGGTCCGTATTCCTTAGTTTTTCAAAGATAGACTCAGACTGCTATGTGGGTTGTGGGGCTAGCACCAGACATGCAGTGAAAGGGGTTGGATTCATGAGATCCCAACTAGAGTAAGGAGGTTTCTTGGAGTTGGCCGAAGTGTTGTTTATTCCAAAGCTGCCAATAAATTTACGGTGTCAACTTTGGAGGTTGAAGGATGTGGAGTTGTGTTCTTCCGTGGACTGGTGTTTCTATATCTAGAGGGAGCTACTCCAAACACCGCAGTAGTGCTTGTTGTCCAATATGAGAGGTTATATAGGTTGCTGGGACAACTTATGGTTGGATCCAGTGGATTCTTGGATTCAAAGTCAGTGTCGGTACCAAAAATTGGTGGTTGTGAGGCTTCTTCCAGTACAATCAGGAGACTTAGCTGGTATGAGATGACACAGTTAGATGCTCAGGAGAGTGAGGAGACTCCTAGGAGCATGTCTTGGATGGATAGGTCTCCAGATTAGAGTTCAACGCAAGTAGCAGCAAGGGCTTCCAGTTTAGAGGGAGTAGAGGCTTCTAGTTCAGAGGGAGTAGCTATAACAACAAATAAGATGATGGGGTTGGAGACATATCTTGGTGGAGGTTCCAGAATTACCTCTCTTGCTAAGAGGGAGTGTTAGTTTTTGTAACTCAGAGGTACTTTTGCATTGGCGGAGCCCAACATGCAGAAGTGATCGAACAAATGTCTCTCTCTAGTGACTTGACTTTATAAAGTTAAGTGGGGTCTTTTATTATTTGACGAGTAAAAGTGACTTTATAAAGTTTGGGTCACTTAAGTGATTTAAATGAACCCAATGAAAGATTAAGTCATGTCCGTTGATCTTGTGGACCAAGATTGAATCTCAGCCATTGAGATCTAGGGTTAGGGAAGTTACTCATTAATGAGTAAATAAAAAGAGCATTGAGAGAGAGTGGGGCGCACTTTTCAAGAGAGATTGAGAGGGAAAGTGAAGAGGCACTTTTCCAAGAGAGATTGAGCTGGAAGAAAGGGTGAAGAAGCATCAAGAGTGGGGCGCATATCTCAAGGGAAAGAGAGGGAACACATCCCTAGGAGTAATCTCAGCATCAAATCAATCTGTACAATAGAACATTAATGCAGACCATAGAATCATTAATGACAACACTGTACGACATACTTTGGCACTGAAATCGAGGCACTTGGGTGTAGATTTTGAGACAGTTGCACGGATTTCGAGGCATCTTGAGCCGCTGTAAATCCTTATTGTTTGTACCCGAAAGAACTGTAGTTGGGTGCTATTTTCGAGGGTCCTGTTACAACAATTAAAGAGTGTCAGGCCGTACAGTTTGACTATTCTTGCTGCACAAAAATCAAGTTGTTAGTTTGGCACAGATTTCTAGTAGTTTGGACTGTGTATTTAAGATAAGTACAGTGATTTTAATAGGCTGAAAAGTACTGCTGTAATTTCTGAGTATTATTCTTCATGAGCTCACAATAAAGAATCTCTCTTTGGCCGGTTTTCCCTTCAGGGTTTTTCCAGGGGCATTGCCTGAATATCTAGTCAAATGTATGGTTGAATGCTGTCTACTTTTCATTTATTAGTGCTGCTAAGTTTTAGATTGCTTAGTCATTTGTATTTCTGCTCATAAACTACTGCTGAATGCTAGTTGTTTACTGCATTACTCTTAAAGCTTTATTGGAGGTTGAAATCAGAGTTTGACTAAGTATTTGACGAAAGTCATTGTAAATTTAACATCCTATAAAATAAACATGTGAAAAAATTGCATAAATAAAGCCTCACATAAGATAGATGCAATACCTCCAACCTTCCATTAAGCTTGCAAAATGATGTACAATTTAGCCCAAGGGGAGAGCTTCTCAATCCCCAAATTCCCAACAACCATTACAATGGAGAGAGAGCTCCTCTTTATAGAGTGAGTCTCTTTTCTCATACAATAAAAAAATCATTATCCTTTTAACTAACTCCGTGATAAGTTAAACAAATAGTAAAATATTGGAGTAATTAGATCTCTCCTCAATCCATGGTTGACCAAATTAAGGCATGTGGACACTAGCCTCTCCAAGTCAACTCTCCCCATGTAAAGATAGAGAGTAGTATGCACCAATAATGCTCATGAAGGGGGTGCACCACAAAAAATAGGCACCAAACCAAGTCAAATGCCAAGTGTCCACATGGAATGTGCCCTCCAATAACACATGCATGCAAGATATAATAAAATAATTCNGAGGACAAGCTCCGCAACACTAGGATGGCCAAGGGAGAGAGTGTGGCCTCCTATCTCACCAGGCTTAGAGAGGTGAAGGATGAGTTGGCACCTGTAGGGAGATTATTCCAGACTCGGAATTGGTGCGCATATCCCTAAAGGGCTTCACCAAAGAGTGGGATGTTTTCGTGAAGTGTGTGGTGGGGAGAGAGAAGCTCCCAGATTGGAGTAGACTATGGGATGAATTTTCTCAAGAGGAGATCCGGGAGGGGTCTCAGAGTAGAAATCAGGAGAAGGTAGAGGGTGGTGTAGACGAGGAGAATGTTGCTCTTGTGGGAAAGAGAAAATACAAGAAGAAGGGCATCGACAAAGTGAAATGCTTTGCATGTCATAAGACTGACCACTACACTAGTCAATGTTCAAACAATAAAAAGAGCAAGAAGGATCAAGAGGTATCAACATTAACCAAGGCTATTGAGTTTACTTAGAAGTTTGAGAAATAATTTTCTTTGATGACTTGTTTTTCAGGTAGTGGTTGTCTAGTGTACGAGGACATTGAAGCATGGTTTATGGACAATGGTGCATCTTGACATATGATGGGAATGAGGTCCATGTTCCTTAGTTTTTCAAAGATAGACTCAGACTGCTATGTGGGTTGTGGGGCTAGCACCAGACATGCAGTGAAAGGGGTTGGATTCATGAGATTCCAGTTAGAGTCAGGAGGTTTCTTGGAGTTGGCCGAAGTGTTGTTTATTCTAGAGCTGCCAATAAATTTACTCTTAGTGTCAACTTTGGAGGTTGAAGGATGTGGAGTTGTGTTCTTCCGTGGACTGGTGTTTCTATATCTAGAGGGAGCTACTCCAAACACCGCAGTAGTGCTTGCTGTCCAATATGAGAGGTTATACAGGTTGCTGGAGACTGGGACAACTTGTGGTTGGATCCAGTGGATTCTTGGATTCAAAGTCAGTGTCAGTACCAAAAATTGGTGGTTGTGAGGCTTCTTCCAGTACAGTCAGGAGACTTAGCTGGTATGAGATGACACAGTTAGATGCTCAGGAGAGTGAAGAGACTCCTAGGAGCATGTCTTGGATGGACAGGTCTCCAGATTAGAGTTCAACGCAAGTAGCAGCAAGGGCTTCCAGTTTAGAGGGAGTAGAGGCTTCTAGTTCAGAGGGAGCAGTTATAACAACAGATAAGATGATGGGGTTGGAGACATATCTTGGTGGAGGTTCCAGAATTACCTCCCTCGCTAAGAGGGAGTGTTAGTTTTTGTAGCTCAGAGGTACTTCTGCATTGGCGGAGCCCAACATGCAGAAGTGATCGAACAAATGTCTCTCTCTAGTGACTTGACTTTATAAAGTTAAGTGGGGTCTTTTATTATTTGATGAGTAAAAGTGACTTTATAAAGTTTGGGTCACTTAAGTGATTTAAATGAACTCAATGAAAGATTAAGTCACGTCCGTTGATCTTGTGGAGCAAGATTGAATCTCAGCCATTGAGATCTAGGGTTAGGGAAGTTACTCATTAATGAGTAAATAAAAAGAGCATTGAGAGAGAGTGGGGCACACTTTTCAAGAGAGATTGAGAGGGAAAGTGAAGAGGCACTTTTCCAAGAGAGATTGAGCTGGAAGAAAGGGTGAAGAAGCATCAAGAGTGGGGCACATATCTCAAGGGAAAGAGAGGGAACACATCCCTAGGAGTAATCTTAGCATTAAATCAATCTTTACAATAGAACATTAATGCAGACCATAGAATCATTAATGACAACACCGTACGACATACTTTGGCACTGAAATCGAGGCACTTGGGCGTAGATTTTGAGACAGTTGCATGGATTTCGAGGCATCTTGAGCCGCTGTAAATCCTTATTGTTTGTACCAGAAAGAACTGTAGTTGGGCGCTATTTTCGAGGGTCCTGTTACAACAATTAAAGAGTGATAGGCCGTACAGTTTGACTATTCTTGCTGCACAAAAATCAAGGTGTTAGTTTGGCACATATTTCTAGGAGTTTGGACTGTGTATTTAAGATAAGTACAATGATTTTAATAGGCTGAAAAGTACTGCTGTAATTTCAGAGTATTATTCTTCATGAGCTCACAATAAAGAATCTCTCTTTGGCCGGTTTTCCCTTCAGGGTTTTTCCAGGGGCATTGCCCGAATATCTAGTCAAATGTATGGTTGAATGCTGTCTACTTTTCATTTATTTTCGCTGCTAAGTTTTAGATTGCTTAGTCATTTGTATTTCTGCTCATAAACCACTGTTGAATGCTAGTTGTTTACTGCATTACTGTTAAAGCTTTATTGGAGGTTGAAATCAGAGTTTGACGAAAGTCATTGTAAATTTAACATCCTATAAAATAAACATGTGAAAAAATTGCATAAATACAGCCTCACATAAGATAGATGCAATACCTCCAACCTTCCATTAAGCTTGCAAAATGATGTACAATTTAGCCCAAGGGGAGAGCTTCTCAATCCCCAAATTCCCAACAACCATTACAATGGAGAGAGAGCTCCTCTTTATAGAGTGAGTCTCTTTTCTCATACAATAAAAAAATCATTATCCTTTTAACTAACTCCGTGATAAGTTAAACAAATAGTAAAATATTGGAGTAATTAGATCTCTCCTCAATCCATGGTTGACCAAATTAAGGCATGTGGACACTAGCCTCTCCAAGTCAACTCTCCCCATGTAAAGATAGAGAGTAGTATGCACCAATAATGCTCATGAAGGGGGTGCACCACAAAAAATAGGCACCAAACCAAGTCAAATGCCAAGTGTCCACATGGAATGTGCCCTCCAATAACACATGCATGCAAGATATAATAAAATAATTCNAAATTGTTAGAATGCAACGGAACCAAAGCCAAGCTGTGTGGAATGGATCTTGATGATGAACGATGCAAGTCGGTCCCAATAAAACCCCTCAATATCTCTCGAACTCTCTATCACCCCTATCTGGCTACTCTGGTAGGCATAACACTTTGTAGTATAAAAATGATTTATCCATCCTTATGGCTTCTCCAACCACTGAAAGTCACTTCTCATCATCTTATCTTGTAATGTTCTTCCTCCCGATTCCAATGAGCTATTACACTAAGAGGTTTCTCTGAGTAATATGCCCATTATGACCTTCTTAGTGAATTTAATTACGGAAATTGTCAGAATGCAACGGAACCAAAGCCAAGCTGTGTGGAATGGATCTTGATGATGAACGATGCAAGTCGGTCCCAATAAAACCCCTCAATATCTCTCGAACTTTCTATCACCCCTATCTGGCTACTTTGGTAGGCATAACACTTTGTAATGTAATACTGTCCAAAAATTGGGACATTACAGTCCTCCATGTTGGAATATTGCTTGTCCTCAAGCAATAACTGAATCAATTTGCATATGATATCGGGGTCCCATATCCACCTGTGTGACACAAAGTTCACTCCCCTCGAGATGGAGCGTCCGCAAGTGCTCACCACGCATGACACCCAAATGCTCCTGATGAGTAGAATGATTAATGGGCAAAAAAACTTAGTCAACTCCCCAAGCAACCACTCTACTCGAAACACAACTCCATCAAACACTGAACTGCCAAGCACTCCAATCCTTGGATCCCATATCAAGATGTGAATTGCAATGCCCTATGAAGTATAGTTCTGTAACATATCAACACCATGAGTCTCCTGCAAATAACACATGGCCTCAGCTCGATATGAGTTTGTCCTACCAGACCATACCAAACCCAACACGGCCTCCATCGACTGGACATACTGTTGCCATAGTGAGGTACTACAAGACCTCAACGAGTCACCAACCAGTGACGTGCTCTCCCCAATACTGAAACTCAATGGAAAATCAAAGTGACTTACCCCTACAAAGATCCGCTCGCCTCCATCAATCAATGAAATGCCCAACCTTGTAATCCCAGGGTCCCATGCTAGTCTTTGACAGGGACCATCATGCCGATGCTGCTCTACTCTGATCACGACTGTCTGCTCAAAGTATCCATACTGGATCCTTCACTCTTGGATCCTCATAAGATGAAACAAACTATTGACCAAATGGACTACCGGATCCCATGTCAAATTTGGAAGTTCATCACTTCCAATCCCCACTAACTGCTGATGTGCCCTATTGGTAACTGTCGAAAGCCCTCCATCCTCATCCTAATGAGAGTCTGAATATGTATCAACCTCTGAGATATCCTCTGTCCCATGGGCCTAAGATACTCTCTATCATGCCCAGGGCCTCAACTCTTTGTCCCTGATGATCCACCCCTATCCTGTTGTACGCAATTGACACTCCTATCAGGTGGTCTCAGCCTACCAACTCTCCATGTCCCCTGCCACTGTCTATCTCTCCTTGTGCTGCTGTCAATGATGAAAGTATCGGGAAAGGCTATCCTAAATATTTGCAACCAACTGTAGGACTGGAAAGTATCATATGCTTTGGTCAATCCCACAGACTTGACCAAAAGCTCATCCATCGACACCCATGGTAAATAATCGCCTGTACTCATCACTAAACACCAACCATCGGCTACAACAGTAGGTATCTCCACAAATTGCGGGTCAATCATTCTCCATTCATCATCACTCACGCAACTGCTGCCATGGTGAAGGTGATCTCCCACATCTGTATACTGCTGCAAGGGAGAGTAATCTCCATGCTCTACTAAGTACATCTCCTCCCAACAATCCAGTGCGTCCCCTTGAATCCCACAGTACACCTCTATATGTATCTATGGACTATCACTCATCACTGTATGCCCCTGCATACTCGTGTGGTCTCCTGTATACACCTGCAACATCATGGATCTTGGGTATACTACTGGGTCATCCTCTACATGAAGGTTAGCCTATCCTGGAACACAAATGGAAGTGTCCCCATAACTACCCCTGGCTCTGGAATCCCCATGTGTATGTGTGTGCCCAACTGTCTCAACACCCCTTGTGAAGGGTGGTTCTTGTGACCCATGGACATCCTCCTGCATCTCCGGATCATAACTCTCCATACTCATTAGTGATCCTGGGTACTCCTCATGCTCCTCCATCCACTGATGCTCCATTGTGAACCCACCAACATCCTCTAGCAATATGGTTGAAGGATATGATTATATCTCTGCTGAGATAGATGTAGTAGATATCTGACTAGTCTCCTCAAGGAGCTCCTCCAATATAGACCATGTTTCTTGAAGGGTTGTCTGTGTGCCTTCCAAGAATCTCCGTGTGCTCACCAACTCATGAGTGAGTCGGTCCACCTCAACCTCCTGCTCCCTCAGTGCCCTGTGATACATCTCGCCAATCTCCAATAGGTAATCCCTATCTATCAACAACTGCTGGTAGTTGGCCCTCATCAGAGTCACTCTCTCCCTGAGCGTATGAAAGTCATCAATGGTAAGTCCCCCATTTGAATTATCTTGTGCCATCGAGACCCTCCAACAATAATTTGCCACCAATGCGTGTGTATCATCAGTGCATCTAGTGGCTGTCATGACCATGTTCTCACTGACTCTCAACTGTCCTGTCAAGTGTTGTGACTCTTGATCACAATCCTCCCGAGGTGTTACCTCATGCCTCTCACTGCTAGTGTCAACAATGGAATCCCCAACAATACACTCCTCAAAAGATAAGGCACTGAACTGTCCACTGTCTACTGTGCTATTGAGTCCTCCTGTATGCCAATGCACACCATCCCCAACTGCGACCCCTATCTGAATCACACTGTTTCCTTCATGAGCAACTGTATCCTTTTGTGCGCTTACCCTGCTAATATCATCTGGGCCTGGATCCCATACAGAAGTGTCCAGACATGTGCTAAGGTCATCTCGGCCAATAAGAAGTGCATCCTCATCACTATAGACTGGTCCTGGAAGTGAGCATCCCATCAAACTGTCAGTCTCCACAACCTGGTCTAACAATGGAATCTCCAATAGAGGTGGCTCACTCTCCTCATACTGATAGGTATGTGTATCGTCAACTGGCTCCAAATCATGCCTCTCCTCCTGGATCTGCGGAGCCATATGTCCCTTGTGTATAATCCTCACACAAGGCTCCTCTATCGTATTAGAAATGCCACTGATATCCTCATGTGTCGTGGCTGTCATAGGTGTCTGAGAGGATGGAAAATGTGTCACTGTCATCATAGAAAGCTCATCATCCTCCAGACATGACTTCTTGGAAGCCATGTCTACACCCAAGGGTAGGTCATCCAACCTCCTAATCTCATCATGTCTAAGTGCCAACACATATGAATCCTCACAAGTGTCACCACTATATTGAAGGGTTGGATCTCAACACTACCTGATCAGGAACATGCACCATCATCCCGTCCGTCCAACTGCTCACGCACATCCTCATTATCATGAGCATCACTATTAAGGTATGATGTGGAATCCTCAACATCGGTTGATGGGGTCTCTTCACCATATGCACCATTAGCCTTTTTCCTTGGCACCTTCACCTTCTTGTCCACTGATAGTTGGGGTTCATACCACTCAGGATGTTTGATGGTGCAAATATTCTTGAATGACATGTTTGCATGAAATGCTGGACCAAGCTCTTGATACTCCCTTAAACAATCTGCAAACTCCTCATCATGTCTTTTCTGTCCTGTTTGTTGACTCTTTGAACCACTAGCTCCATTAATCCTTGCATTGTTTTGAAGGCTTGCCATAGCCTGCCTCAACTGTTGTCGCCCCTGTGCAAGCATATTACGAATATTCCTCATGTTGTCCTCCATATTTGATCTGAACTTTTCTCTCTACTACTGCATCTGAAGGTATAAGTGCAAGTTATCACCGCTGAAATTTAGTGGAAACAATCTGAAATAACTTCTCACTGATTTTCCCATTAGGCTGGCAGGAAAACCAGCTCTGATACCATTGAAATATCCCTGATCCAACTGATCTGGATATATACTACTGAACTAATATTTTGTCACTGAGATCTGATACTTTGGGGGTTTCAGGATGCGTTTGAGTTAATGTGTGAACATGCATGGTGATTTTCGCATGTGTGTTTCATTCATTTAGTGTTTTAACAGTATATATATGATGCATGCGAAAGAAAGGACAACACAACTCACTGATATATAATGAGGAAAAAGTAGGAAATACAATAATATGCTGGAAGTAGATATACTAGATATCAGTTAGATCTCATGGATCGTCACTGGAATACAAATAAATAACAAAAAATACCCGTAACCAGAAGATGAAGGTTAATCTGTGCATGCACGGATAGATCGACAAAACGCAGTTCCGGAAGCTCACGACAACTGCTGCAGACACTGGAAAACTCGCCCTGATGGAAATACTCGTCGGAATGGATTGGAAGCTGTCCCAAAAGGAGCGCCTTGGTCTCTAGACCGATCCTGGTAACTGTCGGACTGAAGATCCAACCACTGAAGCTACGGATGTCACCCCCTGGGGGTTTGTGCACCTCCTGGACTATGGGAGTGCGCCCTAGTGATCCCATCGACGGAATTTGACGATGTATGGCTCGAAACAATTGTCCTGGCCTCCTCTGTAATGGGTTAGAAGGGTTTCCTCGGTTCTGCTCCGGAATACCCCCTAGAACCCCAAATGTGCTTCCTCAAGAGTTGCACCCTAACTGGATGTTTGCTGCGCTCTGGGAGATTCCACCATCAGAAATTGATGATTGGTGGATCAAAAGATGCGCCTTGGCTATATCTCAATTGGGTCGGAAGGAATCTGTAAGATACTCCTCTGTCTCGCACGATCACACAAACCCTCTCTCTAACCCTTGCGCCCTCACTGGCTGAGCTGCACAATCACTGTACTGGATCACCTGAATAGCACGGTGAAACACTTGGATGGTATCTCCGATAGGCTATGGCGTGTCTCTCAACACCGAAATTGATCAATGTTGGTGGTTTCCTCCAAAAATCCACAAAACAACAAGGGGGTCAATCTCCTCCTCCTCTGGAACTATCTCAATATCAAATCATAACATAATTATGAATAAGGTTTCTTTACCCTTCCTTTATAACTTCTCGAAACCCTAATTCGCTGTTGACCTTTTCTCTCCAAGTGACTTTTACTTTATTTTTATTATTCCTTGATTAAATTGCTTAATTAATTAATTAACCATTTTACCTCTAAAAATGATTTATCCATCCTTATGGCTTCTTCGACCATTGAAAGTCACTTCTCATCATCTTATCCTGTAATGTTCTTCCTCCCGATTCCGATGAGCTATTACACTAAGAGGTTTCTCCAAGTAATATGCCCATTATGACCTTCTTAGTGAATTTAATTAAGATATGACCCATAAAAACTCAAAATTACGGTGATTGTCAGAATGCAACAGAACCAAAGCCAAGCTGTGCGGAATGGATCTTGATGATGAACGATGCAAGTCGGGCCCAATAAAACCCCTCAATATCTCTTGAACTCTCCATCACCCCTATCTGGCTACTCTGGTAGGCATAACACTTTGTAATGTAATAATGTCTGAAAATGGGGATATTACAAATATTCCCTGCAACCCTTCTTCGTTGGCCACGTCATTGTCGAAGGATGATGATTTAGGCCACGACAGTGCGATGTCGGATGGTACGAAAGAACTGAATCCACGTGGTGAAGGGGTCGGCCTTTAGCCAGGGACTCCCCGAAAATTTCAGGTAGTCATAACTTTCAAGCCAAACCTTGATTTTGGACAAGTTTATTGTCATTGGATAGCCCCTGGCCTGGACAAGGCAATGGTATCCTCATTCGAGAAAATTCAGGAAGACATAAGAAAGTGAAAAATTACGCCCCATCCCTTTTAAAGAGTACTTAGGGGGTCGGGGGTGTGACAGAGTGGTATCAGAGCATGAACAACACTTGGCCTACTTGGGCTCATGAAAGAGCGGAAATAAATTCTAATAGAAAACCTTTAAGGGGTAGGGTACCCTACCCTACCCACTTGTAAGAGCTTATTTAAGCTTTACAACTGAAAAGAGTTAGACCTTTTTCTGTTTTTACATGTTTTAAATTTGAACTGCATGTTGATGTTGTATGTGGAATAATGAAGCTAATTTTATCTTACAAAAATTACCCGTGTTGTTCGTAAAATTTGAGGATAGCTGAGTAACATAAAAGGTTGTTATCAACAAACAATTAGTGGATAGTAAGGAAACTACAACGTAAAGAATGGTGACACATCATGAGTTTGGAGAAAGCTCACATAACAAAGAAGAAGATTCTGATGAGAGGAGGGTGGTGGAAACCCCTCCAGATTTAGCTGAAACTGTAAGAAGCCTTATGGCAGAATTACAAAGTTGTAAGGGAGACAATGAAAGGATGATAAAAAAATAAGAAATACAAACTAGTGAGGGAACTGACAGTTCCAAGAAATTGTCTAGCAGTGAGACTAGTTCAACTTTTCAGGGGAGAAGAAAAAGGAGAAAACATGCTAAGAGCCATGGCCATGAAGAGTTTAAGAGAGCCAAGCCACCCACTTTTGATGGGGAGATTAAGAAGGGGCAAGAAGTAGAAGCTTGGCTACTTGGCCTAAAGAAGTACTTCAAAGTCTATGGCTACTCAGAAAACTTAAAGGCCCGAATAACTATTTTCAATTTGAATGGAAAGGCCTCCATCTGGTGGGAGGACCTTGGAAATGTGAAAGGAATCCATGAGGAGTTGTCATGGAAACAATTTGAGAAATATTTTAAGAAGTATCTATCTGAGAGGTTCTATGATGACAAGACTAAAGAGTTCTATGAACTCAATTTAGGACAACTCACCATGGATGAATATGTCAACACATTTCTTGAGCTGATAAGGTATGTGCCTTACATCAAGGATGAAAAGACGAAGATACAACGATTCATTACTGGATTGCCTCAATCCTTTCGAGATAGGATTGAGTTTGATGAACCTAAGACCTTATAAGACACCATTAGGAAGGCAAGGCACTGCTATGAGCAATTGAAGCACAAGGCAAAACCCCATAAGGATTGGAAAAAGGAAAGCAAATTGGGATTCGAGAAGAAGAGGTTTAAACCCTCAAGATTTAAGAACCATGGGAAAGGCTCTAAGATGAGCCTTTCTAGTAAAAGTGTGTATTAGCAAAATTTTCCATCTCAAAGTGGAAATAAACCCTTGGGATCAGCCCCAGGAAAGACTGATAATACAAAGAGAGAACTCTTGAAATGTTGGGGATGTGGGGAAGAACATTTGTTGAGAGACTGCCCACATAAGAAACAAGACAATAGGAGAGTCTACAACATCCAGGAAGCTACCACAGTGAACAATGTGGCTAGGAGCATTCCACAAATTTATGCAGCCTTGGATAATAGACAAGCTGACTACCAAGCTTCAGTGGTGGAGATGGAAGGTATGATTTCCAACCATTCTGTTTCTATTTTGATTGACCCAAGTTCTAATCTGAGTTATGTCGCCCCTCAAACTGTTGAGAAATGTAAATTGCAACCATTAAAACATGCTGAATCATAGCTGGTACAACTAGTCACGGGAATAAAAGAAAGGTAGCAGAGGTCTTACCAGCATGCCAATTAATTGTGAATGGGCTAACCACCCAAACAACTCTAAACATACTTCCTTTAGGATCTTATGACATGTTTCTTGGCATGGATTGGTTGGCTGCCCATTAAGCCAAGTTAGATGGTTACCATAAAATGTTAGAATGTGAAGATGAGGAAGGGGAGAAGAGAACGCTACAGGGAATTCAAAAACCTGTCTCAGTGAGACAAATCTCAACCCTTCAAGCGAAGAAGTATTGCAGAAAAGGATGTCCTTTGTATGCAATACAAGTACTGAACTCTGTTGAGGATAGTGAAACAAGTTTAGAGGACCACCCTATATTAAGAGAGTACAAAGATGTATTTCCAGAAGAAGTACCAGGTCTACCTCCAAGAAGAGATATTGATTTTGTACCTGGAGCGATGCCAATGTCTAGAGCACCCTATAGAATGAGTACACCAGAGCTAGTTGAACTCAAACTACAAATGAAGGAGATGTTGGACAAACGGTACATCCTGCCTAGTGTGTCCCCTTGGGGAGCACCAACCTTGTTTGTGAAGAAGAAGGATGGCACCCTTAGGTTGTCCATAGACTATAGACAACTCAACAAGATGACCATTAAGAATAAGTATCCCTTGCCATGAATTGATGACCTATTTGACCACCTAAGGGGTGCTACAATATTTTCCAAGATTGACTTAAGTTTTGGAGACATCCATAAAACAACCTTCAGGACAAGATATGGGCAGTACGAATTTGTGGTGGTACCATTTGGGCTTACCAATGCACCAACTACCTTTATGTGCTTGACGAATAATGTACTCAGTAAATTCTTGGACAGATTTGTGTTGGTATTCATAGATGAAAATTCTGATCTATTCCAAGAGCAGGGTAGAGCATGAAGAGCACCTCAAGTCAGTGCTTCAAGTGCTAAGAGAGCACAAGCTCTATGCAAAGTTTAGTAAGTGTGATTTTCTCTCAAAAAGGGTTCATTACTTAGGCCATGTCATCACGGAGGAAGGAGTGGCAGTTGACCCTGACAAAATCAAAGCCATCATGGGTTGGCCTACACCAAGGGATGCCTTTGACATCAGATCCTTTATGGGCCTAGCAGGATAGTATAGGAGGTTCATAAAGGGGTTCTCCAAGATTGGTTATCCACTCACCTCCCTACAGAAAAAGGGAGTTAAATTTATTTGGACCATAGAATGTGAGGAGAGTTTTCACCAACTAAAACACCTTTTAACCAATGTACCAGTGCTGAAAATTGCAGATCCAAGCAAGGATTTCCTGGTGTGTACAAATGCTTGCAAAGAGGGACTCGGAGGAGTCCTCATGCAAGAAGGGCATGTAATCTGCTATGAATCCAGAAAATTGAATGAGCATGAAATCAATTGTGTGACACGACTTGGAATTGGCTGCCATAACACATGCTTTGAAAATGTGGAGTCATTACCTCCTAGGCCGAAGATTTGTACTTATGACAGACCACAGTGGGTTGAGATACTTATTTGACCAACCCAAACTCAATGCTAGGCAAGCTAGGTGGATGTCTCTCCTTGGTGAATTTGATTTTGAAATTAAGCATATTAAGGGAAAGGAGAATAGAGTGGCCGATGCCCTCAGTAGAAGTATGAAAGTAATTCACTTGACAGTCGTAGGCATTTGTGAATCAGACCTCAAGGAGAGAGTCAAAAGTGCACAAGAAGTAGATGAGTTTTTCAAAACTGTGAAATCATACCTAGAGCAAGAACCTACAAGACTGAAGTATGAGGACTATCAACTGTTGAAGGATGGCCTGCTAACTTACAAAAGTAGATTGTATATTCCAAATAGTGACGACTTGAAGAGGTTCATAATGGATGAACTACATAAAAGACCATACACTGGTCACCTTGGTTACCGGAAAATGATCACAACCACCAAGAAACTACTTTATTGGCCGAGAATGAAGAAGGACATCGCTGACTACTTGGCTAAATGCTTAGAATGTGAACAAGTTAAGGTGGAGCACATGCACCCAGCAGGGTTGTTGCAGCCCCTACCAATTCCAGAGTGGAAGTGGGATACCATTTCCATGGATTTCATCACGGGATTGCATAAAGCAACCAAGCAGAATGATGCCATTATGGTAGTTGTGGATAAGCTAAGCAAGGTTGCTCACTTTATTCCTGTGAAGTCAACTTGCAAGGCAATAGATATTGCCAATATCTCCATGAAAGAAATATTTAGACTGCATGGCATGCCTAAGGAAATCATATCAGATAGAGATACAAAATTCACTTCAAATTTATGGAAATCTCTGTTTGTTGGTTTTGAAACTAAATTGCTATTTAGTATAGCCTGCCACCCTCAAATTGATGGACAGACAGAGAGGGTAAATCAAGTATTAGAGGACATGTTAAAGATGCATGTTATGCATCAACCCAGGAAGTGGGAAGACTACCTACCACTGGTAGAATTTGCTTACAACAATGGCTATCACGAGTCATTGAAGATGAGCCCTTTTGAGGCTCTCTATGGTAGACGATGCAACATTCCAATCAGCTGTAATAACCCAGTAGACAGAATAACCCTTGGGCCAGAACTATTAAAAGAAATGGAACAACAAATAGTTCAAATAAAACATAATTTGAAAATAGCAAGACAGGCAGAGGAGCTATGCAGACAAAAATAGGACTCCTAGGGAGTTCAAAGTAGGGGATCATGTGTATCTTCGAATCATACCAAGAAGAAGTTCCTTGAGAATGGGAACTTGTGCCAAATTGGCACCTCGGTTTTGTGGACCCTTTGAAATTCTTTACAGAGTGGGACCTGTAGCATATAGACTAGCACTTCCTCCCACAATAAAAGCGCATAATGTTTTCCATGTTTCATTATTGAAGAAATATGTACATGATTCTAATCATATGATTGATTGGTCTGTGATCTAGGTGGAACTGGAGGGAGAATTCCTACCAGAACCACAATGCATACTGGACAGGAAAGAAATCCCACTCAGGAATAGAACCATTGCCCAGGTCAAGGTGCAGTGGAACACTTTGGTCCAAATGAAGCTACATGGGAATTGGAGGATGCCATGAAACATGCATACCCATTTTTGTTCATTGCTGTACATAAAAACCACAACGACAGGTAGAACACCAGGGAAATGTTCCTTTTAAGGGGGAGGGGATTGTAACACCCCTGTTCCCCCAGATTGTAAATATTATTATATTGTGAACAAGACTATGGACAGATCTGTCATGTGAATGTTGGAAAGACAATGAACCTTTCTATAGAAGGTAATGTATATATTTTGTTATTAAATAAAAAGGAAAAGGTGGCATAACTGTTGAAAGAGGGTTGCCAATATAGATCATGATGCTTGAGAGGGATGGTAAGGGGAACCGGTAATGGTGAGATGACCCCTGCTAGGTCGGTACTTTGCTGGATATTAATTGCTCAGACCCATAACAGTCTTCTGGCCCAAAAAAGTTAATTACCAGTCAGGCTTGTAGTTGGAAAGTCTTCCTCAAGAGTTATTGAGGAGATGGGCAGAGTGCCCATTTGGAAACTTACTGATCTGACCCACAAAATCTTGCTGGAAAAGGCAAGAAAAGAAAGGAAAATTGGGGGAAGAGGGTAGAAGGGAGACACGACTGGGTCTGAGGACCAATCAAGAAGGGAGAGCGTTCAAGGCTCTCTGGTTCTGAAGAGAACTTAGAACTAATCTATTCTAGTTACAAGAGTGCTTGGACAATGTTTTCTAATCAAGTTGATAAATGGAGTTGCAGTGATTGAGTGAACAATCCCAGCAGAATCCCTTGCTTGGTGGAAAGAAAACTGAACTGCTAGGTTCCTGTGGGAAAAGGAGAGTAACCTTTGTCCTTTGTTGTTGCTGAGATTAAGCAAAACCCCTCTCATGGCATCATGATTTAGCTAGGGGTTGGCCAATTGGGGAATACTCCAAGAGCAACTGTGCCTATGGTTGGATGGAAAAGGGAACCCCTTTTAGCAGTTGCCCACTAATTTCTAATATCAGATAGTGTGATTTTGAGTTTTATATTGTCTTGATTAGTTTGTTATAATATGAGTTTCTTGAGCTATATGATGGCAAAATCGTTTATTTTGTTGAATGGTAAAATTTGTAACTCT
>JZKD02S0151547.1:13410-23563 GCA_000966675.3 Picea glauca | reverse complement strand
AAGAGCATGTTGTTGAGTCCTTGATAATGGGGATGTTACAAATTGGTAATAGAGTTGTAAAGAGATATAAGTTTGTGTAATGTAGCCCAACCTTAGTGGTTGGGTACATTACAAAGTTGTATCAAAGCTCAAAAAATTTTGAAGTGGCATAGCCCAGTTGGTGGTTGGGTATGTTACAAATTGGTATGAGAGCCTAACTTTCAATATTGAGCCTGCATGGGCCATTTAATAGAGCATATAAGTGAAATTAAGGAGTTTGCAAGAAAAATGTTCAACAAAATGTCAAGAAGAGTTTGTTTTCAAATTGTTTAACAAAAATGTTTACGATTTTTCCATGGTGAAATCGGGAACAACCGAGTGAAATTGGGCCAAAGCCCCAATTTATGTTGTTAACATCCCTGGGGAATTTGGGAAATTTGGTCTGAGGATGATTTTTTCCTAATTCTAATCTCTGTATGAGAAAATTCAGACTCGTAATTGGTAAAATTTGAATTCAACTAAAAGGCTATGGCTAATTGAGTGAAATTGGTTAAATAAATTTCCCAGTTCGCGAAGGAATTGAAGACACTTTCATGGTGGAAATGTCAAACGAATGTGCACCCAAGTAATTGGTGGATATATAGGTTTAATTCGTGTTTAGTGGAGTGAAATTGAATAAATTTGATGGTTGCAGAGTGACTGGTGAAATAGAATGAAATTGGGAAAAATCGCCAATTTCGTGCAGCTAAATAATGGAAAATTCGAAGTGAAAGCGTCAAATTTGAAGGAAGCATAAAAATGTATATGTATAGATATTTAATTTGTTGTATTAAGATTAGTCATAAATATCTAATGATGGCCCAAGAAGGACTTCCATTTTTGGGTGAATTTGAGCATTTTTGGAATTTTGGAAAATAGGGGAAATTGGAAACAAATTGGTATTTTTTTGTATGTTGACATCATCATGACATGGGGAAGGATCATGTGTCAGCTCACATGGTGGAAAGTGACGTATAATACCATGGTTGTAGGTACACATATGCATGGATATGAAAATAATATAAGTGTTGGATTTGTGCTCTCATGAGTCCGTGAGTCCCCGAGTCCGAAGAAGTGGAAAAATGGTTAAGTGTTGAGACTTTTTGGACAGACTTATGAAAGAAAGGTTACAAGATTTTGAGTTCGTGAGTCCATGAGTCTGAAGAAGTGGAAAAATGGTTAAGTGTTGGGACTTATTATGAGTCCGTGAGTCCACAAAGATGGAAAAATGGCTAAGTGTTGGGACTTATGATGATTCCATGAGTCTGCGAGTCAGAAGAAGTGGAAAAATAGTTTAAGTGTTGAGACTTTTCAGATGAACTTATGAAAGAAAGGTTACAAGACTATGAGTCTATGAGTCTGAAGAAGTGGTAAAATGGTGAAGTGTTGATACTTTTCATATGGACTTATGAAAAAAAGGTTAATACCATGAGTCTGTGACATGGAGGAAAGTGACATGTACTACCATGGTTGTAGGTACACAGAGACAAGGATTTGAAAATAATCTAAGTGTTGGATTTATGTTTTCATGAGTCTACGAGTCCCTGAGTCTGAAGAAGTGGAAAAATGGTTAAGTGTTGAGACTTTTTGGATGGAATTTTAAAAGAAAGGTTACAAGATTTTGAGTCCGTGAGTTCACGATTACAAAGAAGTGGAAAAATGGTTAAGTGTTGGGACTTATTATAAGTCCATGAGTCCACAAAGATGGAAAAATGGCTAAGTGTTGGGGCTTATCATGATTCCATGAGTCAAAAGAAGTGGAAAAATAGTTTAATTGTTGAGACTTTTCGAATGAACTTATGAAAGAAAGGTTACAAGACCATGAGTCTGCGAGTCTGAAGAAGTGGAAAAATGGTGAATTGTTGATACATTTTAGATATAATTATGAAAAAAAGTTACAATACCATGAGTCTGTGACGTGGAGGAAAGTGACATGTACTACAATGGTTGTAGGTACATAGAGGTAGGGATATGAAAATAATCTAAGTGTTGGATTTATGATTTCATGAGTCTGAGAGTACTTGAGTACGAAGAAGTGGAAAAATGGTTAAGTGTTGAGACTTTTTGGATGGACTTATGAAAGAAAGGTTACAAGATTTTGAGTTCGTGAATCCAAAGAAGTGGAAAAATGGTTAAGTGTTGGGACTTATTATGATTCCATGAGTACACAGAGATAGAAAAATGGCTAAGTGTTGGGACTTATGATGATTCCATGAGTCTGTGAGTTAGAAGAAGTGGAAAAATAGTTTAAGTGTTGATACTTTTCGGATAAACTTATGAAAGAAAGGTTAGAAGACTGTGAGTCTGTGAATCTGAAGAAGTGGAAAAATTGTGAAGTGTTGATACTTTTCAGATGGATTTATGAAAAAATGGTTACAAGACCATGAGTCTATGGCATGGAGCAAAGTGACGTGTACTACCATGGTTGTAGGTACATAGAGGCAGGGATATGAAAATAATCTAAGTGTTGGATTTATGCTTTCATGAGTCTGCGAGTCCCAAAGTCTGAAGAAGTGGAAAAATGGTCAAGTGTTGAGACTTTTTGGATGGAATTATGAAATAAAGGTTACAATATTTTGAGTTCGTGAGTTCGAAGAAGTGGAAAAATGGTTAAGTGTTGGGACTTATTATGTGTCCATGAGTCCACGAAGGTGGAAAAATGGCTAAGTGTTGGGACTTATGCTGATTCCATGAGTCTGCGAGTCAAAAGAAGTGGAAAAATAGTTTAAGTGTTGAGACGTTTCAACTGAACTTATGAAATAAAGGTTACAAGAGCATGAGTCTGTGAGTCTGAAGAAGTGGAAAAATGGTGAAGTGTTAATACTTTTCAGATGGACTTATGAAAAACAGGTTACAAGAGCATGAGTCTGTGAGTTCATGAGTTCACAAGTCTGAAGAAATGGAAAAATGGTTAAGTGTTGGGACTTATTATGAGTCTGTGAAGATGGAAAAATGGCTAAGTGTTGGGACTTATGATGATTCTATGAGTCCGCGAGTCTGCATGTCCGAAGAAGTGGAAAAATGGTTAAGTGTTGGGACTTATTATGAGTCTATGAGTTTGCAAAGACAAAAAAATGGCTGAGTGTTGGGAGTTATGGTGAGTCTGTGAGTTCATGAGTTTTTGAGTCTAAAGAAGTGGAAAAATGGTTAAGTTTTGAGACTTTTCGGATGAAATTATGGAAAAAAGGTTACAAGACTTTGAGTCCACAATTCCACGAGTTTGAAGAAGTGGAAAAATCATTAAGTGTGGGAACTCTTTGGATGGACTTATGAGAGGGAGATTTATGCTTCCATGAGTTTGTGATTCTGTGAGTCCACATAGATGAAAATAATATAAGTATTGATACTTTTCAAGTGGAATTATGAAAGGAAGAAGTAAGAACTCGTGATTCTACAAGTCTGTGAGTCCACAAGTCCAAGAGTCCATGAGTCCTCTTAGATGAAAAATAATGTAAGTGTTGTAGTTATGTTTCCATGAGTCTACAATTCTGTGAGTCCGCAAAGATGAAAATGGTTTAGTATGGGAAATATTTAGACAAACTTATGAAAGGGAGAGTTATGCTTCCATGAGTCCATGAGTCTGTGAGTTCATAATTCCACATAGATGAAAATAATCTAACTATTGATACTTTTCGAGAGGATTCATGGAAGGAATGATTATGATACATTATTGGAACAAAATCATATGAAATTTTATGTAATTGTAACTTGTTAATCCTAACAAATTTTTTGCCTACACATTTTGCAGAGTTAAAAACATTTATATCAGAAAAATATCACCACAAAGTTCAAAATAATTGAAGATGCATAGGGGGATTCAAACCATGAAGATGAGATCAGAGGGATGTATGTTAATATGGGTAATGAAGGTACAAATTCAAATGGACATGGAGAATTTAAAGGAGATAGCATGAATTAGGTAGAGACTATAACAAGTACAAAAAATGATGTCTCGAGTTATAAAGTTGATAATGAGAGGCTTATGAAATCTAAGGAGCAACATAAATACTTCAACATCAAGTTAATGAAAATCTTGGATAGAATAGAGAAAATGATGGGTAATGATATTGATTCAAGTAGATCAATTAGTCACAGGTATCACGATGAGAGGGAAAGAACAATAAGTGTTGGTAGAAATCATCATCATTCTCTAAGGCATTTAACTAAGATATCACATAGAATTTCAAGTCCATCGCCTGTTAGGAAGTATAAGAAAATGTCTAGGGTGGATGAGCTACAATGGGAAATGAACAAAATCAATCCTCCTACATTTGATGGTGAGCACGAGAATGATGATCATGTAGAGACATGGATACTAATCATTGTTATCATTGAAAAATTGTATGCAAAATTTCACACAATGGTTGAAGAAAGACATCAATTCCAACAACAATTGGCACATATTTAGCATCAAAATCCATCAAAAAGTCACAAAAGTATACACTTGGTTCAAAAAATTAAAGTCTGCAAATTCACCAAAGAAGTGCATGAGTGTGCATAATGCATAAGCTAACATAACCCTCAGTGCAATCTGTGTACAAGATGTGTGACTGTCTACGAGAAAATCCACACACTTCTCATGAACTACACACTTATGAATCTTGTTGGCCTCTCGACCAGTTCTAGTCTGACCCCCAACATGATTTGACATTTGGATCTGAGAAAAATCTAGCTTGTAGGATGGTCAAGGCTAGGAAGTGCCCTAAATGGCCCCTTGTTCATACTATGAACCATTTGTATCTTTTCGTGAATGAGAACTATAAATATGTGCCATGGGTGTGCTAGAAAAATAAGAACTTCAAGGTAGTGTTATGATGCAAGAATTCTTCTTGGAGAATCCTCTTTTCTCTTAGAATCATTCAATCACTATAGAAAGGGCCATTCCACTCACCTCTTGAGAGGATTAGCATCATATTTCTTCACCATTTCACTTGCCATTGAATGAAGAGAAGATCTCTCTATTAGGGAACTCAAGAGCCCTCCCAAGTAGGAAGAGGGGATTCATAAGTCCCTTCCTTTGTCTATGGTGTTAGCCTATAAATACATTGATCCATTGGTAGCTATATGATGGTATTGTTTTACTTTTCATGGTTCTAGTTCTTGCAAGATTCTCTAACATTTATTTATTTATTTTTCATTTCCTTGTTTCATGTGTATTTGGTTATCTAATCAACTCACAAACCTTTGTCTTGTTTATCTGACTTAACTAAAGAGCTAAGTGTTGTGTTTTTGCTCACCCATGTGATAAAACAAACACAACAGATTGGCGACCATACTACGGATCGATATCAAATTCCTCCCTATTTAAGTCTTGAGAGCACTTATTTATAATTGTTTTGATATGCAGGTACTAAAACTAGCCTAGTCCAGCCTTCCAAAGTCAAAATTCAGAGCCAAGGCAAAATAATTTCACTTGGAAATTTCTTTCCTGACGCATGACAGGAAGTGTGAAGATTTCATGGCACACAAACACGCAATGTGAACATCACAACCTTCAATACTCTGCACATTTTGTACCCTATGTGATCCTGCCAGAACTACAACTCGTGCATAAGTTCATTTTTTTGAAAATTGTAAGGGTTTTTATGAGTGGTTTGAGGGCCCCTAGCCTTGAGATTTTAATTTCCTGCACTTTGTAAAGAAACCACACTTCACTTACAGTCCTTTCTCACAAGAAAGGTTAGTTGACATAAGCACATATAGGTAAAAACAATAACTATTATTCTCTTTTCTTTATTGCCACATGGATGGCTCATTTGGCATTTGAAATTTTGAGTTGAAATTATTGCTTTTTCAAACACAATGAATTAATTTGGGACTATAAATCAATTTTAACCCCCAATTATGCTCTTCCCCCGCACCCAAGTTTGATCTTGGGAATTCGAAAAGCTGGTTGAAAGGAAATTTAATCTCCCTTAAAAAATCATTAGGAGAGGACAAAGCCCCCCTAGGGTACCTCTTAGTTTTGGAAAGCATCTTAAATCTTTGTAAGGGCCCATACATTCCCACATGTTTTCAATCTTCGGATAGTTTCTAAAATATTTCTTAGTTTAAAAAACACTCTAGGAAATTTTAAAAGATCAAGTAATGTGCCCATACATGCCCACATGTCTACAATCCTAGGATAGTTTCAAAAGATTTTCTAGTTTAGACAACATCATAGGATGTTTAAAGGATTTGTAATGACCCATATGTCCACATTGATAGTTCTTTAGGGATTTAAATATTCCGCAAGGTTGTACCAAAGAAACATAGTAAGCTAGGTAAGAATATTTGTAAGGACCACAAGAATCCCACATGATGCAATATCACACTTAACTTAATAAAAATATTTTGCAAACTTTTCACTTTATTGCACACAAAGCCACTCCTCACACACATAATTTATGTTAGAATAGTGGAGGTCGAAGTAGGATTTTTGTTTTAGTACTCACAAAGTACTTCAAAGGATCTCCAAAAGATCTGAGTACTTGTTTAGAAATTATCCATACCAATTTAATTCAAACGAGGTTGGTCCATGACCCCAATCTCTCAGCTCACCACATCTAAAAATTTCTAAGATCTCACTAAATTTTCCTCCACGGGAGGTGCCCAAAGAAATTTTTAGTCTAGGTAGGATGTCGGGGGTAGGCATCCAAATAACCTCTCGTTATCAGTTTCTCACATTTTGAAACGATATAAGTTGAGAATAGGGATATTTCAGATCCTCCAAGTCAAGTGTTCCTATACCATAAGGAAAGGAGATATCTGTGAAGAGTCGAAGGACAAGGTCCATTTTTTCTGCGTATCCCTGCTTGAGTCACCCAACTCTTGTGAGAGTATCCACCCCATGATCCATTTATTAGGCCGAAAATCTAAATGTTGCACTTTTAACGATGTACTTAGTGGCCAAACATAAGATATCTACCCAAGTGGCGTTTGTGGGCTGCAATCGCACCTTGATCAGATTTTGTGTGGCTATTGGGAAATATCGCCAACTCTTTCTAGATATGCACCCTCAACCCCTCATTATAATTGATTACTTCAACCTTCACTAGTTTCTCTTCCGGTGGATTCATACCCCACTACCGAGTGCTATTGGAAGGCCCAGTGCTAAATTGAGAGGAAGGAAGAGAAATCTTTTAAAACATGAGCACTTATTTTTTGTTATTGTTTTTCACCCCTCGTGGACAAAATCCACCTATCCACATGCTTGTTTATTTTACAATTGATTTATGTATGATGTTCATTTGATTACATGCAATTGTGAGTTATATTATTTTGTGAAGGTCAAAAATATAAAAATCTCTTGTTCATTTATTTCTCTCTTGTCACCATTTGCACACATTTAGTTTTCTAGTTGGAACCATAGGGGAACTACAGAATCCTCGTCATTCTACACCCTTGAATAATATCCCTCCTATTCTATGAGGATTCCCTAGTCTTTCCAACTTACCAACTCAAACATCTCACACCCCAATGATTACTACTATTTTTGGATCAACTTTACTTGGTTCCACTTTTCTTGGGTCAAATACGAAAGACCATCCATCTATTGGCTCTCCTTCACAAGGATGCAGAGTTCAAACTTCTTCTCAAGGAAGAAGTACAAACCCACCAAATCCATCTCAAGGGACAAGTCCATTACCTACAAAGATAATGGATGGAACTAATTCTCCACCAAATTCCCCTATGCCATACTTGGCATCCCTCAACATTCCTTATTTAAGCAAAATCATGAATGATCCCATTTTTCATGACCCCACTTGGCCCAATATGCCTACCAAATTGCCTTCAGATATGCCAAAGTTTGAAGGAGAACTAGGGGAAGATATCGATAACCATGTTATGAACTTCCACTTATGGTTCTCTTCAAACAATATCATGGATGATTCCATCCTCTTGAGGCTATTTCAAAGAACTCTCACGGGTTCATCAGCCAAATGGTATGTGGATGAAAAATCAGAGTCCCAGATAACCTTTGAATCATTGGCCAATGATTTTTTTTCCTTTTTTTAATTACCAATTCATCATCACACTGGTTTAGAACTTCTCTCTATGTTTAAAGAAACCACCTCTATCCATATCATTGACCACATCCATGAATGGTGTTGAAAACCACCAAAGAACAACCTCTCGATTGGTTTCTTAAATTACTCGTCCCTATGATTGTAAAAGTTGTAGCATCTAATTTTACTCAATTAGAAGAGGAAACCATCAACAAGGCCCAACAATTTGACCTCATATATGCTCAATCAGGTTATTTGTACATAGTATTGCCTGATGTACCCATAACCATACAATTTGGCCAAGACAAACTTGGGATGTCCCACACAATAGATGGGCAAATTGGTTCTATGACACATATCAACCCTTACGACCACCCATATCCCACTTATGGTGCAAATTAATATCCACAACCATAAAAAGGGACATATTATTACCCTCTCCCCACTCACAAGCAATCATATCCTATTGTTCCCTCTCATTCCTTGGGGGGAACCCCACTGGTACCCTAAATGCATCTGATCTCTCAATCTAGTATGGGTCCACCACCAACCCCATGTACAACCCCAAGAGTAGTGGAAATAATTCAACTTCCTACATGCCATATGGATCATCTCCACAAAACAACCCATATTTTCCATTCCCTGGTCCTCCCCAGCTGGTTGCTCCTCCACCAGGACAACCACATGCTAGAGTTAACTTTGTTCAACCCTCTCCCATTCAACAAGTTTATACTTTTTAATAGTTGAATACAAAAAATCTGACCCACCAGCCAAATAATGCCAATAATAAAGGGAAAAATTGAAACAATAACAACTCGGGACCAAGAGGAAACAACCCCTAACAAAACCATCCTGCTTGAGGCAACCAGAATCAACACAACCAAAACCACCAAGGAGGAAACAATAAAAATCAACTACGATAAGGGAATAACAATAACCTCATAGCTAACGTCACTTTCTCTCTATGTGGTGAGTATGGACATTATACTCACCACTGCCTCCAAATTTTCGATTACAAATGGATGAAAGAATCCATGAACATGCAACACCCTACAACATCGCCTGCCCATCAACAGGCCCCACACCATTATTTGAAAGAACCACCTCTGACCGTCTTGGAAAACCCTATTCCACACCAAGGTGTGATGAATACACAACTAGAGATAATCTCGACCCCACCACAAATGGGGAAATATCAAAACCTAGGTCCCAATCAACCTAGAAATCCGTTTGATCACAACATTGTCCATACCAAGGAAGAAGAGATTATTATACAAACACATGACCACCAATACAATGTACCTCTTGACTCTACCCCAACCACCTCAAAAGAAGCTCCTCCTATATCCAAGAAACCATTGATGATTTCGCACCCTAACACTGAACCAAGCCCTTGTATACCCCACATGCTGTTACGATAGAATGTACATAACCCTCATGCTAAGGCAGCCCATAATTACATTTTGGTCAATGAATTCGCATAGTCTCCTTCATCCATGTCTGTATTGGAGGTCCTCCAAACTTTTCCATCACAATGCAAATATTTTCTTTCCACCTTGGGGGCAGTCTAACCAGCTGATACTCGACTCATCACCTTTGATCTAGATAGCAGAGAACCACACTTCCCATTCTTGGTATCTTTTCAGATACCATTTAATATCTAGAACATCAAAGTTCATCGATGAAGGTGCATCCACATGCATCATGTCCAAAGTAGTATGAAAAAAACTCAACTCATCAAAGATAGTACCATCTGCCATCACCCTGAGAGCTTATGACAATCGAGCATCATCCCCTAAATGGATCTTCCAAAATATCCCTATAGAATGTGGGGGAAAAACCATCCTCATGGACATTGAATTTATCGAGGCCCCACTTAATTACAATATCTTGTTTGGGCATAGCTACATGTATGCTATGAAGGCAATAGCCTCTTTCGTGTTCATACAATGATTTTTCCCCACAATGGGAAAATCGTCATCACTGACCAACTTACACATTATGAGCCTAATCATTCCGCCAACATGGATAATGTCCTCCCTCTTATCCGGTCTAGATTGGATTCTTTTTTGGTCATCAACATTGGTCCTAGAATATTAAAGGACCCATCCTTGTTAGGGACTTTTCATGGAACACCACCTCTTCTC
>JZKD02S0151514.1:0-13419 GCA_000966675.3 Picea glauca | reverse complement strand
TGCTACCATTGAAAAAATCACAGAATTATTGCATGAGTATCAGGACTTGTTCCCGACCAAGTTCACTGATATGAAGGGAATCAAAGGACCTATGGGAGAAATGAGAAAACCTTTGAAACCAGATGTGAAGCAAGTTAAGCAAAGACCCTATAGATTGAACCCAAAATATAAGGAAAAAGTGAAGATTGAGCTCGATAGAATGCTGGAAGCAGGGATTATTGAACCTGTTGAAGAGTCGAAGTGGATCAGCCCCATGGTAGTGCAAGATACGAAGACAAGTGAGATCAAGATATGCATGGATCTTAGGAAGCTAAATGATGCTTGTCTACATGACCCCTTCCCTACACCTTTCACATATGAAGTGTTGGATAACGTGGGAGGCCAAGAAGTATACTCTTTTGCAAATGGGTTTTCAAGATACCATCAGATCCACATCGCCAAGGAGGATCGTCATAAAACTACGTTTTCCACATAGTGGGGATCCTACCAATACAAAGTAATTCCATTTGGACTGAAGAATGCCCCAACCATATTTTCCAGGGTGGTGGTTGAAGCATTCAAAGAATTGTTGCATAATTTTTTAGAAGCATGCTTTGATGACTGGACTGTTTTTAGTTTGTTGAAAAATCATATCGAATGTCTAAGGATAATGCTTGATAAATGCAGGTAGTGTCAAATTGTTTTGAATTTGAAGAAGTGCATATTCTTCTCACCATTTGGAGTATTATTAGGTCATATTGTATGTAAGCAAGGATTGTTGGTGGATCCATCCAAAATTGCAATTATAGTTGATTTACCACCACCTACATCAATCAAAGAACTATGCACTATGCTAGGACATATCGGCTATTACAAGAAATTTATCAAAGGATATGCTCAAATTACTGCACCAATGGAGAGGTTATTAAATAAAAAATGTCAGTTTGGTTGGACAGATGAATGCCATCATAGATTCGACACACTGAAACAAAATATGGTCATTGCGCCTATTCTAGTCTTTCCCAATTGGAGCAAGGAATTTCATGTGCATGCTGATGCATCTTCTATTGCATTAGGAGCAGTACTGGCACGAGAATGGGACATTGATCATCCATTAGCATTTGCCAGCAAAAATATCTCCACAATTGAAATCAATTACTCTACTACAGAGAGAGAGGGACTAGCCATGGTGTATGCATTATAGAAATTCCATCACTACTTGTTGGGAGGACACTTTAAAATTTTTACTGATCACTCCACGCTGAAATACTTAGTCAAAAAGCCAGTGTTGGGGGGGGGTAATATGCTTATGGATTCTCCTGTTTCAAGAATATGATTTTGAGATCATAGTTAAGCCATGAAGAATGAATAAGGGCCCAAACCACTTGTCGAGGTTGGAGCATGGCGAAGAACCTACCAGTCTGGAGGACACACTACCAGATGCACAAATACTTTCCATTAGAAAGATTGATAACCACTTCGCAGACATAGTCCAGTTCCTGTCAACAGGAATAGCTCCAGTAGAATACACAATTCTGTAGAAGAAACAACTAGTAGTGTGCGCTGCAGATTTTTCACTAATAGTTGGTTAGCTATATAAAATGGGACTTGACGAGATCCTAAGAAGGTGTGTGATGGAGGTAGAAATCCCTATGATCCTCGAAGAAGCCCATGAAGGCATTGAAGGAGGACATTATGCAGGAAAAGAAATTGCGCAGAAGGTTCTGCGAGCTGGACTTTGGTGGCCTACGTTACAAAGAGATGCTAAAGAATATACCAAAGCATGCGATGTATGCCAGCGAGTCGAAAAACCATCCCAAAGAGATGAGATGCCATTAGCACTATAGATGACCCTAAAATCATTTGAAAAATGGGCCATTGACTTCGTGGGACCCATAAACCCACCAAGAAAGTGCACAGTAGCAAGATATAATATCACTGCGACAAAATACCTGACTAGATGGGTCAAAGCAAGAGCAGTCAAGGACTATAGTGCATCTACAGCTGCGCAGTTTATATTTGATGACATAATAACCAGGTTTGGATGCCCTAAGGTCCTTATGAGTGATCAAGGTACACACTTCATCAATAAGACAGTCAAAGCCCTAACTGAAGAATTTGCAGTCCACCATCAGAAGAGTACACCTTATCATCCATAAGCAAATGGAACGGTTGAAGCATTCAAAAATATCTTGGATATAACATTGACAAATATTTGCAGTGTGAACAGGGATGACTAGGATTTAAGAGTACTAGCAGTACCTTGGGCTTATAGAACCACTTGCAAGAAATTAAAAATGCAGACCCCTTTCAAGTTGGTTTATGGTATTGAAGTTGTTGTCCCAATGGAGTACTTGGTACCAAGATTAAGAATTGCTACATTTACAGACATGGATGATACTGGTTCCATTCATGAGAGGCTAGCATAGTTGGTTGAACTAGAAGAAGACAGATTCATTGCAGGCTTCCATCAGCAAATTCAAAAGGAATGAGAAAAGGCCTATCATGACAGAAACATCAAGAAGAAGATATTCATACAAGGTGATTTAGTCCTGCTATATGACAGTAAATTTATCAAACACCCTGGGAAGTTCAGAACGCATTGGCTCGGACCATATGAGATTGCCTATGTTACAGAAGGAGGAGCTACACAGCTGAATACATTGAAAGGAGATTGGAAGGAAGGCTTGGTGAATGGGAGTCGGCTGAAGTTGTACTATGACAACCAGCTACCTCGCAGCTCTCAGTATAATCAAGAAGACAAGGGTCTAGGTACCAGGTGCATTTCAAACAGGGTACTAGACACAGAAAAGGCAGTCTGCACAAGGATGGAAAGGAGGCATAGAGAAGAAAGCAAGGGCTGCATTGCACAGTCGAAAGTCGAAGAAAAAAAAGAGGACCATATCTCAAGTGCCTCAGGATGAGTCATAGGTGAGTGTTGGGGGCCTGTTGGCCCTAGGTTATGGAAGGAAGAGAATAACGAGGAAGAAAATGGAAAAAGCGAGCTTCGCGGGAGACATAGTGATTGTCATTGGGTTGAAGCAAGCAAAAGAACATAAAATATGGAGCGAAGTGCAGAAAAGAAATCATTTGTATGAGGAGATGGAGGACGATAGATCAGCAAGGGAGACAGATCGAGGATGAATCATAAGTGGGATAAGCCACCGATGGATGCTTTGGAACACCACACGAGAAGGAAGGAAAGACAGGCTGGCGAAGCCCAAAAAAGAGGGTCAAGTTGACCTAGGGTTTTAGACACCTAGGGTTTTTGTATTTAGGGTTTTGGCACCAAGGTTCCATCCTAAGGCTATCAATGAGGTATTGTAATGTATAAATAAAGGTCAAGAGGACCTAGGTCGGGGGGGGTCATTGAGTATTGGTATGATATTGTTGTTGATCTAGCTCTATTATTGTGGGAGAGATTATCGTATTGGGGGAGAGAAGTGTTGAGAGAGAGAGCCTTCTAGTATTGTAAGATCTTCATCTTTGTGGGAAGATCAAGTCTTGCAGCTGGGTGCACAGGAATGGGAGAGAAAGAGAGAGAAGAAAGAATATATGGTAGTTGAGAGCGCAAACAAGAACTGTAAGATTTTCCTTAATAAATCATAAGCAGAGTTCTGTGGACGTAGCCCTAGAGAGAGGGTGAACCATGTATACCCTATGTTGTGGATGTGTGATTGATTCTTTGATCTCTGTTGCTATTGTATTATCGTTTGCATTGTTGTGTTAGAACAGATCTATAATTGTGAAGGAAGGATCTAGCTAGTTTATGATAGATGCAAGTTATGTTGTTGTTGCAATAAGAATCACTTGATATTCCCCTAGTTGTAGACATCTCTATCCTACAAACTCCTCATAGTTGCTTCGAGTGAGACTACATCTGCTTCGTAGATGTTGCCGAGAGGGCCAGTAGCTAGGGCTTGTTGGTGCCCTCTTGGAGCTGAACCCTAGGTCTTCCCCTATGCCAACAATTTTCATCCTCTTCCTGGATTCTGGCATATTCCTTCCTACCCATAGATTCATCATGACCTTGAACTACTACATATCCTAAGAGTGTGATCTATGGAACTTGTTCTTCATTTACCTACTCTATGTATTCTGACAATACAATCTCTAAAAAATATTCTTATTTTACTTGATTTTCCTATCTTTCACGTACTGCTACAAATATTGTGATTCCTAGGACATGTTCTTCATTCATGTTCTCTTTTTTCCTCTCTTTTATTCTCCAAAACTTCTTGTATCTGATATCAAAATTTTCCTTCATGGAAGGCTCTATCATTCTTCTACAATTTCATGCTATGTGACCATAATTGTGGCATTTGTAACATTCAATATTGCAGGGAGCCACATAAGCATTCCTTGCTTGAATATTTCTACCATATGCTCTGCAGTCTACATATTTATCTCCAAAGTTAGCACAAGTAAAACAATAACCATAAAATAAACTTTTATACCTGGGAGTGAATTTTTTTTTGATGTAGGCCTTTTGAATTCTTGTCTTGGTTGATCAAAATCTCCTCTTTTGTTGTTTTCTTCACCATGATTGACACTTCTTTGTTGTATGAATGTAGACGATATTACTGGAAATGTATTTGGTTTTTATTCATTCCTATTTGAATCTTGTTGACCATAATCCATTCCTTTGAATACTTCTGCATAATTCCTATTCTTTTCTTCATTTTTTCTTCTTGGAAACTTGGAACACTTATCTTCAACTCTCTTGTTTGGATCAACATATGCATTGCATGAGGTTTCACCAATGTATCCAAAACCTGCTCTGTCTAGTACTATAGAGTTCTTCAACTTCTTGTTAATCTTGTCAACTTTAACCCTCGATGAGACAACTTATTCTTCAAGATTCTCACATTCTTCTTCTTTCTTCTTCATTTTCATCTTCATTACTTCTTCCTTTCTATTTGCTTATTCGAGTTGGATCTTCAAGGAGATTATTTATTCTTCAAGTATTCCTTACTATTGACTGAATTATCCTTCAATCTCATTTAAGTCCTTGGATATTTCCTTGATATGGCTTGTTGAAATCTCTTCTCTCTTCTCTTCTTCCTTTCTTTGAGATAATATTTTGGATTCCAAACAAAACTTCTCTTCCATCTAGCTTTTGTATGTTTCTTCAATCCTTTTGAATTCTTCCATTTGGATTTTTAGTCTCATAATCATTTGTTGGACTTCTTCAAGGTTTTAAAAACCTTCCCTTAGCTTGATAAATTCTTCTTTGAGGGACTTGTTTTCCTCTCTTTATTTCTTCAGTTAATCTAAATAAATGATCATTTATACTTCAAGATTTACTATGCCTTAACAATCTTCTTCTTCTTAATCTGTCTCAAATGATGAGCATATTTCTGTTCGGATTTAGCATATTCTTTATTCTGATTTGTATTCTCTCACTATGTGATAAGATGATATCCCTTAGAGTATATTTTATATATATTATCCCAAATATCTTTGGTTGATGAGCATTTTACCACTTTGTCTTTTATTGAATCACATAGTCCTTCCAGGATGAAATCCATTGCTATTTTGTTGTTCCTTTTTAATTCCTTCTTAGCTGTAGTCTTTGGAGGTTTCTTTGTAGTAGTGTACCCTATCACAACTAATTGTGAAATATTGTATCCTTGGGCCTGTAAAAACACTTTCATTTTTATGCTCCACATTTCATATCTCTGACCATTTTGACCATCAAATTGTGGTACTCCAATCTCAACGTACTCCATTATCTATTTTCCAGTGGTTAAACTGTTTCCTTGAAGGAACTAGGTATGATACCAATTGTTGGAAAACTGAGAGGGGGGGTGAATCAGTATCAACACTTTATACCACTTTTAACCACAATATATAATTTTTAACTTTATTAGAAGTTTTCAACAATTTATCATTAGCATCAAATATATCAGCAATATAAATCAACAATTCACAGTAAACAATCATAGAAGCAAATTACACCAAAATTTACATTGAAACCCAAATGGGAGAAAACCACAAAATGATTTTATTATATGTCACGATTACATTCATAGGAAGCACCAACTTCCAAATTATCCAGCTCCAATTGGAAGGAGGCTCCAACCCCCTATTTACATGTTCTGATCTGAAGGAAGATACATCTCCCTGATTTACCAACTACTACTGGAAGGAGGCTCCAACCCCCTAGTTTATAGGCTCCAACCTGAAGGAAGCTCCAACTCTCTAATTCTCTGGCACAAACCGAAAGGAGGTTGCAACCCCCTTTCTTTGCCCCATCCTGCCACCCTGAAATATAAATGTAGATCAACTTTTCACTATCACAATCACTGCCACTGTCAACTTTTCATTCCCATTGATACTGAACCATCAGCTTATCATTGTCAACATGTCACCATCACTTTCACTTCCACTGTTTCAAAATCAACCAGATCCACTAACAACTGCATGCAACTCATTCCATGATCACTAAGAGAACATCTCAAGCCATATTCCCAACATCACCACAACCTACCTCTATTCATGTACCAAACATGTACCAAGATCACCAACAAGTGCCTCTAACAATGCACCATATCATCATCAAGATATGTGCCTCAAATGTATGCCAACCATGCATCAAACCATGAACCATAACATCACCAAGATGTGTCTCATCATGTACTAACATCACCAAGAATGTACCACAACCTCATCAATATATGCATCCAAAACATGTACCAAACATGTGCTAACATCCATAATCTATGTACCTCAAACATGTGTCATATCACTCATGATATCCCTCAACCATATACCAAAAGATATCTCATAGACCATGCATTATAAAATCACCAAAATATACACCAACATGTACCATACCATCACTAAGATATAACATTCAAAACATGCATATAAACATACCTTTAATCATGTAGCAACCTTACCGCATCATCATAGTTGCAACCTAGAACAAGCATCCCCTTTACTTTACCTCTTCCTTGTTACCTCATATTCGCCAATAGATCAATTTTTCACTAGATAGATATTCAATGAACTTGTGTGTAAGAATGGGAGACTCTTGATGTGTATTTATACTCTTCCATTTAATTTCTTTTCAACCACTTTAACCTTAATTAATTTCTTGTTAAAACTTTTTTACCCTTTAACTATTTTACCCTTTTTCCTAATTTTTGGGTAATAATTATTTTACCCTTTTTCCTAATTTTATGGTCATATTGTTTTACCTTTTTTCCTAATTTTAGGGTCATAAATCTTTTACCCTTTTTCCTAATTTTAGGATCATAATTGTTTTACCATTTTTCCTCATTTTAGGGTCATAATCTTACCCTTTTCTTAATTTTAGGGTCAACTTGTACTTTCTTATTACAACCACTTTTCCCTTAATTAATGACTTTGTAACTGTTTAGGGCTTCTTAACCATTCTTAGGGGATTCCAATATTCATGAGGCCATAACTACTCAATTGTGAGGAACCACGTGACATACCACCTACTATTGGAAGTGGCATGATGAGAACTATCCATCCATGAGTATGTTACCTGCATTTATGTTTTCATTCACATTCAAATTCCCCAAACAACTTCAGGTTCCACAACCACACCTTTGGGTCTTCTTGTAGACTTTGTCAATTACACTTGTCTCTTAGGCTTCTTCTAGGGATGACATCAATCAACTTACCAACAATCTCGATCATACAAATGACAACCAATTTTTAATGATCAACCAACTGTCCAACGATCTCTTCCACATCTCTAGGGATTCCATACTTATCCAAGGGTTGAATCGATCACATCTCTAGGTATTTCGTTCTTCTCCAAGGGTTGACACCATTATCCAAGGCTTGACATCAATGAAAACCAACTATCCAAACCAACTATCCAACATGACATGATTTCATCCTAGGACCACAAATTAGAAATGCAAATTTACCATTTGTTTGAAGACCTGCAAGATATGGACTAATATCAGTATTATTTATATAACAAGGAATTAATATTTAAGAAGCATGCATCATATTTTCATAAAATTATATACTATTTAAATGCATCAATATGTTACACACCACAAAAATGTGTTAGCCCTGGGGCATCATGAATTGTCCATGTAATTGAAATTACTTTTTTCCTATTGGTCTAGAGATGTCATACATAGTGATGACAACCCATAACTTTAGTAGCTCATCGACAAGAGGCTCAATATATACATTCATATATTTCACTTGCTACTTACCTAATTGGGTGAAAGTATACATAATTACTACCTATATACATAATTATATATATATGTTACACATTATTTTGGTCACCACAATGATCAATTGACGACATGTGCATAATTCACTTCAATGTTCTTTGAAAACATTAAAAGAGACTTTCTCCATGAGAAAACTGGTTTTCCTTTTCTTCCGTAAAAACTATGACAAGGGAGATTGTTGCACCCTGATCTATACTTGGGGCGCGACGATGCTTGATCGTCGCACGCTGCACCAAAGCTGGATTGCGGTGTCATCATAGGCTTCTTGTGCATAGGGTGCGGCAATGCTTAAACACGAGAAACGTCAAAACTCATGAATGTTCTAGAAAGGAATCTTCTAGAAGATGAGGTGGCCTCCAATTGGTTTGGATCTTACTCGCTTCTCTGATTTAGTGGGATCATCCATCTCTCTTTCACCCTATATAAAGAGGGATCTCTTATGGAAAAGGATAAGGTTTTTCTAAGGAATTCTTATACATGAAGAGGTCTACTATAGATTATACTTGAGATAACTTTTCTTTATATCTCTAAGTCAGATTGTGGATCTTCTTCATCAATGCATTGGAGCAAAGGTGTGTGTGTTGGATCAAAGATCCATTGGAAGGGACCTTGCAACATCAAGGCATGGGTTGTATTCTCCACTTCCATATTTAATATAATGCAACAATACATTTCTTCCCTATAAAGGTATCTTTATTGCTATTGTATAATTACTTGATCTTATACATAAAATCCATTGGAATATATACATCTCCGTTCCCTCTCTTTGTTGGTTTTTGTTTCTTAAATAGGTTCACAATCCCGCAAGTCCAAATATGGAGCGACAAGGATGACACTAGCGAGGATCAAGCATCATTTAAAAGGTATGTCACTTTCCCATATCTAAACTAGTTTATATGACAATGAAATCTAAGGTGAAGTTTGTATTCTATCTTGTTTTGTTCTAGCTTCCCATGGAAGTTAGGGAAATTAGTTTGTGTCTGCACTTATCGATTTGTCCGATAAAAAAATTGGCGACCATACTGGGGAACATCCTCTTTTGGTTTTTTTATTCTTATTTTCTTTTATCCTACATTATTTTGATCAATTTCATTCTCTGAGTCTGATGGTGATCCATCTTGACTCCCTAGTCTTGAAGGTTCATTGAAATGTTTTTTCATCCTTCCAAATTTTCTTTATATTTAGAGATCGACACACTGTGCCCTATTTTCAACCTGTTGTTATCACTCCAGGAAACTCTCTTAGGTTTTATCTCATAGATGCCCGGTAACTTAACTAATCTTGTAATGTTTTAATCAAATGGATCGAGATGGATGACTCAATCAAATATCACACAATATAGACATATATGAATACGTTCAAAAAGATAAGGCTTTCAACCAAAGGTGTTCAGAAGGCTTAATAAACAATGAAAGTATGGAGAATACCTATAATACTAGCAGAAACATATACACAAAGTACATATGAATGGCCAGATAAAATAAGTGAAGTACTTGTAGATTATATGTTTATGGATGTAATGACAAGTTGACAGTTATAATACATCAGATAAACAATAAACAACAAATATAATATTCAAATACAAGTAAGATAAGAGAGAGAATATGAAAGTTTGAACAAAGATGTCAAAATAAGCTTATGTCTAATATATATTCAAAAATTCTGAAGAATACAATAGTAGTGGTCAAGTTCCCATAGTCCAGCCTTGTGTTCATCAAATGTTCTTGGATTTATAGCCTTTACAAACAGTTTCCAGCTCTTGGAAAACTGGATCAAATTTACTCAAAATAGACATTCAAAACAGATTCAAGAAAATAGGAAAAGATCCTATTTACTTGGTCAATATCTTATCCTAAATGATCTTCATGTCATTCATAGTCTTCAACATCTGTAGTAGATCTTCATGGCTTGAGGGAAAATTCGAAATTGCCACCTTGGCAAAATAGGTCATTTTTTACCAAAAATAGACAAGCAAAATGATCTTCTTCACCTCGCTGGCACCTCAAAAATTGAAACATAACCTTTATAATGATGCCCTTAATTATTATCTGACATTAGAAACTATCCTCGAGGTGTTTGGATCAACAAAAGTCATATCTGTGCAAAAATATGCTTTGTTGCCCTGTCTATGCTTTTGGTGGCTAAGAGAGGCAAAATCCGAGCCTGTTAGCCACCAAAAGCGAACAATTGAAATGTTCTCCTAAGCCACTGAAAGTCCTGTCTTAGTGAAAATTAACAAAATTGCAAAATACCTTTTGTCTTAGCTTTAAAACACTTCAGGGATGATCTTTTGAAGCCTCTGCCTCTTGAGCAGGTTCTGGAATGGTTGTAGAATTTATTTGCTGCCTATGGATCATTCAAATGGATGAATTCATTTTCTATGATTTCAATATCAATAGGTGCTTGAGGCTAAGGTCTTGAAGGCGTGGCTTGAAACCTCAATATCTAGCTGTAGAAGATTAGGTGATGGCCTATTTAGAATCTATACACTTTTAAGTTGTTCATTTTGATTTTGTGTACCAGATTACTGTTGCTACCTTATTGATTCTATTGTAGGTTGGAATCTAGATCCAAGGTGGCTGCAATGCTCTGACAAGAAGTAGTGTCTTCAGAAGCTCTGGTAGCTAATATTTCTTTCATGCAATTATCTTGGAATTTGACCTTCGATGAATGTTTATATCAAATGAGAATTGCAGATTTGCAAAACCCATCCCTGAATTTGGTAGAAGATTATATGCAGATTTGACAACAAGGTCCTTTATATCTTCTATATCAATGTTTCTTTATAATGCAGCAGAAGAAAAAACTCGATCTTGTAGTTGTCAATCACCTTCAAAACTTGGTACATGGGTTTGGATAGATCAACAATTTTCTGACCTAACAACAAGCTTTTTTTGCAAACACTAAAGGTAATCTTGAGCCAACCCAAGACTCTGTATATTTATCAGACCACCACACGCACTAAAAGCAAGGGTTATCAAAGCCTGAAGTTTCCTCATCATCATCAATGGAAGAAAGTGAACATTTATCAACAATAATACATCGCTTTTTTTTTCTATACTATTTAGGAGCTAAAGGCATTCAGATTCAAACAAAATGCAAGAATCTCCTTGTTAACATTTGCACTACCAATTCAACATCTAGCATTTGCGTTGTTTTCCTTGACTAGAAAAAAAAAAATTCAATTCAAATTTAGAGCCATTTAGAATTAGAAACTGATTTCCATTTCTACAATTACTGTCTCTGGTAATCTTCTACTTTCCCATTTGCCTTGCAATATGTGTATGGTTCCATGCATTGTCGTCACTTATCATGGTTCGATTGGTCATTGCAATTGTTTTAATATCCATATTCCTATTCTACAAGTCGAATTCTCTAAGATAACCGATCACTAAATCCATAGTCAGAGACATAAATCACTGCCACTGTAGCCGACTGCTTCTCTAGTGCTTGTTTGCTCCTAGATTTTTTATCATAATAGAAGAAGAAAAGGCGCATCTACCAATTCTATTTTCACTTCATCCAGAGCCTCCGTTGCTTCAACACTAAGAACCTAGGGACTGATGGGTATCCCTGTCAGATGTGTTTCATGAAAAACCTCCAATGAAACAACAATATTCTAGATCATGTCTCAAACTCTTGTAGAAAATCTTAAGCTAAAGTGAACGAACTTGATTTATGACTAGTAGTTAGATCCGATCTCAAAACTCCATTATTGAAGACATTTGCACTGCAAATACTTGACGAATGCTTGTGGGTCTTCTACGAAGAGAACCTCGGATCATTTATAAACCTAGGCCTGTGATTGCATGCAAACTTCTTTGTTATTTCATTTTGACACATGCCATCCACAACACCTATTTTTCCTCCTTGTGGTGCCTGGAATTTTGAATTCATTTGCCTGTTAATTCTGTGTCACCTGCGTTATCCATCGGGCACTTGCAAAGGGCATTTAATGACATGATAACTGGATCAAATTCCCAATTCATATCCGAGTCTGCAATTTGGGCAGGTGTAACAAATTGCTTCCCTGTATCATCTACTAAATAGATAACACTAGTCAACATCCTCCTCTGTGACATCTCTAGTGCTTGACCAGATGTAAAAGAAATGGCCACTTTCTCTTTTTCAACTATCTCAACATTTTCTGGAGATGATGATGAGAAGAAAATTATTTCTGTTGTGAGAACTGTTATCGCTCAGTTTGTAGGATAAGTTTAGTAGCTTGGAGATAGGACTCAAACTGGCATAATAGGAGCTTCCCCACCCACTGTCACCTCGATGGGGAGCTCTTTCTATTCAGGGTGGCTAATCCCAAGGGAGACGTCCCTAGTAATCTGGGGTTCTGAAAGGTTTTAAGGTTTAAAGGATCAAGATGAGGGTTTCCTTTCACAGATTACAGCCAAAGAGATAGTCAAAGAAGGTGTTCCACTGATAAGGGCACCTATTTGCGAGACAAGAAAAATAAAACTAAAACTTGCAAGCAGTGGTTAGTACTTCAATTGCTAATGACTATCTTCAATATATATATATATATGAGCAATGATAAATGTAATTATTGACAAAGTCAATGATTGCAAACAAAGTCAATGGCTTATAATATTACTTCTTCAATAAATACAAAGAGATACTTGTAGTCAATGTATAAAATCAATCTTTGTTATATCACAACGCAATAGATGTGCTCATACATAAATATTGTTGCTGCTGCGTCACTATGCTACAAAGGTGACGTTAGCCCAAATTTTAGGTTAGTTTGAGAGGCAAGGAAGTGGACGTTTTGCAAAACAAACCAATGAAAATGTTCTACACATCAATGCCAATTGCTAGATGACAAGGCCACAACGTTTCAAGCCAAACAAGAGATCAAATAGGCATGACATCACTAGCTAGTTAGGGTTAGTAAAATCATTAGGATTAGTTAGGGTTTCAAGTTTTAGAAGATAGAAAGGTTGTTTTGATACAAAAATCTCAACGTTGCATTATTAGACTAGTGCCTTGGGTAAATGGAGTCAAAGAGAGAGACTAAAGGCTTGGAAAGATTTAAACCTAAGGACGGGAGAGTTAGGTTTAATGGTGTTGCAATGGCAGGGCCACCAAATCAAAACCCTAAGGGGAGGAGGCTCATTCCGGTGTAACTAAAGCTAGGCCTCATGCTCCTCCCTCTTTCCTTAAGACTCTTTGACAAAAACGGATAGCTATAAAA
>JZKD02S0151503.1:0-23565 GCA_000966675.3 Picea glauca | reverse complement strand
TTCATCATGTTATTAAATTTATCATTGAGCAGATGTAGAATAATTGTGTAAATGAAAATGGAATTATGCTAAAACGAAGTAGTTATTGTGTATGTGTTTGAATAAATTGTTAATTTCTTAGCATCCTGTGGACGGGTGCTACAGGTATCTCATGTCTTCATTTGCTTGCTAATGTCCTTTTATTGTCTTCATCAACGGTTACAAGAACCGTCTCAATTGTTTCTTGCCCTTCTAGAAATTCCCGTACAAGTTTCTTCTTGAAACATTTCCTTTAATTAATGCCTCATTAATTCCTCATTATTGAATTCACATCATTAATACAAGTATATTGAAAGTGGGTCCCTCTCCTTTTTTTAATAAAATTTTTAATTAAACTTTTATTTTTTGAAATTTAATTAATTTCCCTTTAAAAGAGGATGATTGTTTTTTAATTCTCTGGGAATTGTAACAAACATTTTATCCACGGAAATCATTTCAAATGTGATTTTCATCGTCTTATATTTCTAACGATATAATTTTTTTCCAAATCCCTCGCCTAGATCTCAAGATATGAGCTCGTGAAGTTGAGTTGTTACACATGCCCATTAAAAAACAAAGCTGACTGATATTTTAATTTTTGAGAAAAATGCATCAACTTCCAACATCGTAAACCTATACCACCATCTTATACGTCGAAATACCTTTCCAACAGTATAATTTTTTTTGTAAATGGAGGTCGGGAGCTCAAGATATAGTCTTTGCAAGATCGTGACTCAGCCATCATCGATCAAGTTTGATTGGTAAATGTGGACCCTTCATTCAATTTCGACCTCCTTTGTTGAATTTCGACTTTTCTTCATTATTCTTATCCCACATGTATGAGAATAAAAGAGTCTTGGTGGTATATAATGTTAAGTGTAACATACACTTCACAAGAAATAAAGAAGAGAGGAGACTATGGAGCTTGGAGGATTTGACCCTTGGAAAATTGTCGAATATAATAATAATTTTGCATGCCCAGTCAACCACCAGTATGCCCAATCAGCAATGATGAGTCACCCAACCAAATGTTGCCACATGTCATTACTCAGTAGGCCAACAATCTTCCAATAAGAATCTTCCATATGTCATCCAATAAAATCACGCCATGTGTCATTTTTTTTATGTTGCCACGTGTCACCATTAATAGTTGCCATGTGGCACCATCCATTTAACTGCCATGTGGATATATCTCATTGGTTAATAAAGTTCCATGTGTCACTTGGAGATGTTCCTCATAGAACTTAGGATTGGAAAATTATTATTAAAATAATATGGGGGGTTTGCGGGGTTATGTGAATGAAGATGTAGGTGAGAATCTTAGAAATCACCGCGAACCCGTGGTAAGACATAGTAAAAAATGAGTGTGAAAATTTCAAAGTGTTAACTAAAGTGGATAGAAGAGGAGAATTGGTTGGACAGATTTGCACCTGATATATGAAAGAAATATTATATCACCAGCCCGTGAACCCGCTGTAACTCATATATTTGGCTAAGTGTTGGAGGAGTTATATAGTAAAGAGTAGTAAAAAGAGTTGTGTGCATTATGAAGGTGGCGGAAGTCAAAGTGCATTGTGAGGGTAGCGAAGATAAAACATACTCTTAGGAAATAGTAAATAAGACTAAGTCTGGAAAGTATATAATGGGTCACGTGAAATATGGAAAATATGAAAAATTAAAAGAAATATATGGGAAACAAAAGAATTATGTGAAATTTGGGAAAGGAAAAAGGGAAGAGGAAAGAAATGGAAAAATTGGATAATGAAAATGGAAAGGAAAATAAAAAGAAATGGGAAATGAATGTGTACGTGGAAAGGAATAAGGAAAAATGGTTGAGTGTGGAAAATGGTAAGGGGAATATGAAAGTAATGAGACAATGGGAAAAATGACTAAGTGTGGAAAATGGTAAGGGGAATATGAAAGTAATGAGACAATGGGAAAAATGACTAAGTATAAAATGAGAGAATGAATAGAGGTGAAGGGAAAAGAGAGGAGAGAACATTTCACTTATAACATTTTTCATATTTCTTCTTGTAATACCTCCATTGGACTTTTGGACAGAAGTATGTGTACCTTGGTCATGGAGAGTCTGATTTTGATTCTGCTAAATGCATGGAGAAGATGATACTGAGGGTTATGCAATGAACATATAATAGTTCAAAAATCTTTATCTTCCAATATCATTTTTTTTATTATTATTATTCCCTAAGCGGGAACATATAAGTGACCAAATTATGGTCAACAACTGGCTCCAACTGCGGGATAGTGACCCCCTATGGGTTACTGAGAACACCAGAATGTCAAGACCAACTACCTTCTCCATTGGGATGTGTAGTCATCTTCAAAATGAATTCTTGCAATTCTTCTTATTTCATTGAGTTACCTTCAAGTTTGACTGCCTTATTACGCAAACTGAACTGAAGAAACAAAATATATACATACATGGTCTACCTACCCTAACTTACTTGAAAGAAAGGGGAACCTTAGGTATAGGCAAGTTTCCAATGGATCCATTCGAGCATCCCATTGACTTGTGAAATGGGCTCCAATAGTAAGAAAAAGATTGGGGTTGCTACCAATAAATCAGGAGCATGCCCAAAATGTACCACAATAGGATCGAGCAATGTGTGCAGAAGACTTGTTTGTGTTGGCAAACTGACAATACTTTTGAACCAATATTCAATATAATCTACTTGTGGTGCCCCAGAGTGTTGCTATCTTCAATCAAATGAGAAATTTATTTCTTGAATGTTCGACAACACAGGTATTCCAACAGAGGACGAACACCTTCGGTAACCACTCACATAACCAGATCAAAGATCAACACACTGATGTTTTCATGTGGTAAAACCCCTACGGGGAAACATCCACGGCCCCAACCATCGCGGCCACTTGGAGCAATTTATTAATGCAAAATAAAAATATTACAGAGAGATTTTACAATAGAGTTTCTCACAATCGATCATTGACAAATGACCCTCCATGCTCTTTAAATAGAGATCATGGACCAATCGAGTGTTAAGCCACAGATCAATGGTCGTTAAGATCGAGGAGAGTATGAACCGTCNGCCTTTACTTCTTAATAAATATTCCATATGAGATTTCCATTGGTAGTAGTTGTTACTGGTAAGCAAGACATTACTTGTAGAAGCCATATTAAATATGCAGATAATGTGGATTTAAAAACTGAAATTGATGATCTGGATGGAAAGATCTCGAAAAGTTATGCGGTTTTAAAAAATACGGCATTGAAAACGGACTTCCGACGTGAGAGTTATGCTCTTTTTAAAAAAGACATAAACGGTAACCAATTGACCACGTGATAGTGTAAGTTGCTTTATGAAGTGACCCACTTTTATAAAGAGAAGTGAGGATCACTTTTACACTGAAGTTACTTTATAACAGAAAAGTTGCATGCAAGATAAATAACTCTAAAATAAAATATTAAAAATACTTATAATGATTCACTTTTATACTTGAAGTGAAATACACTTTACAATTTTAGCATGAACTTTTTCAAAAAAGTAACAAAAGAGAGACTCGAACTCAAGACATCTTACTTAATAAGGAAAGTTTTAACCAAATGGTCTAGCAAAACATATTGTAATGTTCAGAAGGAGGATTGGGGGTGTTGTTGTTATTGTTGTGGAAGACGGCCTTGGAGAGCGTGCTAAAAAAAAACTCTTTTCACACAAGAAAAAAATTTCACTTCTCGATGACAACAAGTGTTAGATCTCGGTTAGCTTACCCGGAAGATGCACCTTTTCCTATCTGTTTCTGATTTTCCGAGATCGCACAGGGCACGAGGCAAAGAGCATACGCATATCTAAAAGAGTAGCAATCCGAAAAAAAAAATACAAAACCGAAATAAAACCAAAATACTTCTCTGCAAAAAATTTAAAAAATGTGTTTTCAAACTTTATACCTCTGGATCTGACTGTAATGGTCATATCTTGGGCAAAAAGAAACCTTTTTGAGTGAAACAAAAAGTGTTCCTGAATGAAACGAGTGCTCCATACGCAATGGAAAACTCCTCTCAGCCTAGAAATGTACGAAAATGACAAAAAATGGAGATGAGACAACTCGGCTTCACGATCTCGATCTACAACAGGAGTGGGTCTTCAAACAAGATCTAATACCATGTTCGACAACACAAGTATTCCAACAGAGGATGAACACCTTCAGTAACCACTCACATAACCAGATCAAATATCAACACACCGATGTTTTTAGGTGGTAAAACCCCTACGGGGAAACATCCACGACCCTAGCCAACACGACCACTTGGAGCAGTTTATTAATGCAAAAGAAAAAGATTATAGAGAGATTTTACAATAGATTTTCTCACAATCGATCATCGGCAAATGACCCTCCATGCTCTTTAAATAGAGATCATGGACCAATTGGGTGTTAATCCACAGATCAAAGGCCATTAAGATCGAGGAGAGTATGAACCGTCAAATCCCTCTTTGTCGGGAACATATCGTGACCATCGGATTTCCTAACTACAAATGCATACTAATGCAGACTAAAGAAACACACTTTTACCTAACAACATATTAAACCAAGTAGATCTTAACTAACTCCTAAGTGTCTAAATATTCTAACATTGAAAACATTCTTTTTTTCTTCTTTTTCCACATTCAAGATTATTGTTTCATTGGCGATGTCTTGGCAATGTTCTTCTTCTATGTAATGGTTATCTTTTTTATTCTCAAAATTATTTTCTTCCACCAATTCTTCTTTATTTTGGTTGAATTCTTCTTGCATATTTGATGGAGACTTTTTAATTTCTTCCTCGTATGGAGTATATGAGATATTGATATCCTTTTCTTGGTCTTTGGAATTCTCGCCTTCATTCTCAGCAACACGATTTGATTAAGAAAAGTCTTGCAGTGTTTTATAATATTCTTCTCCTGAATCATTCATTTAATCCTTTTGTGTCCATGTGGGAGAGGGTGGGTAGGCAACAACATTTAAAACATCAGGAAAAACATATGAATGCACCTTTGGGATAAAATTTTCTACAAATGAATCTTCTAACACATTCCAACTAGTAATGGAGTTAGGCATTAATGATCTATAACATTCAAGAGAATCCTCTCATAGAGTTTGTAGGAATAATCTACATGTAATATTATCTTCAGTGAGGTTGAAATCATAACATGTACCTTTAAAATTAATCAAGCCTTACTCTGCATCTTCTGAAGCATCCCCAAAGAATGTAGAAAAATTTTCAGTAGGAATATTGGGCATTTGAAAGTCTATTTCTGGTAGATTTAAAGGGGTATTATGAAATTGTCTCCTTCTTTGAGTATTTCTCCCTTTTGTCGAATCTTGCAAAGCCATTGATGGGCCTGATGAAGAATATAAAGAAGCATTATGACATGAATGAAACCCTTCATTTTGAATTTTTTAATTGAGTTGTCAGGGAGTTCATTCTTTTGGTGCTTCCTGTTTCTTTTTGAAATTACAAAAAAGGTGGGCCATGCTTAAAATAAACAACAATTTTCTTGAATCTTCTTCTCAAAACTTTGAGCCATGGATATTTTTGGTTCCTCAAATATCTTGAAAATAAAGCGTCCCCAGTGGATTCACCAAAAATGTTGAGGCTTGAATCTGTTAGGACGAAAATGGAAACCTCATGAAGATGTAAATCCCTCTGCATTTTTATAGAGATGGTACTCCTCTTTACTTTAAGATTTTCTTGGGATTCTAGATCTTCAGAATATGGGACTTTGTAGAAGTCCATCGTGGTAATCAAAGAAATCTAAAGATTGCAAGAAAAATAACAAGAAAGAAAAATGTTTTCTTTTCTTTTTAAAGAAAGTTCCTGAGAAATGACCAGGAACCACACACTTCATACATTTAAAGAAGATAGACAAAATTTCCTAATATCCATCATAGTTAAACTAAATATTTCCGATCACATAAAATAAAAAGAAGATGGTCTACATGCATAAGATAACTTTAACATAGTAGACACATGGGCAACTCAAATAAAGATAATGATAAATCAATCTTAAATACTTTATACTCAAAACTTAGAGTTACAAAGCACAATAAAAAATGATCTTGAAATATCTCTCTCAAAATTTCTAAAAAATATATAGTCTGTTACATATTCTTTGAAATTTAAAATGTGTTTGTCCTTAGGACTGGTATTGGGGTTCCTGCAGACCATACAACAAATATAAACAATAATTAAGCTTGTAGAAGGAGGATCGTGGGTGGTAAAAGAACATCAAGACTTGGAAATAAGAAAATGAGAAGTTATCAGACTTCGGTTAAACCTTTCTAGTCAAAGAAGCGGAGTAACTAGATGAGAGAACTGATAAAGAAAGAAATATGTGATAAGCATAAACTTACTATGATGGTCTCTCCTGTCTTCATTTGGTTGTTGTTATCCTTTTATTGTCTTCATTGACGGTTACCGGAACCGTCTCAACTGTTTCTTGCCCTTCTAGAAATTCTTGTACAAGTTTCTTCTTGAAATGTTTCCTTTAATTAATGTCTCATTAATTCCTCATTAATGAATTCACATCATTAATAAAAGTATATTGAAAGTGGGTCCCTCTCTTTTTTTTAATAAAAATTTTAATTAAACTTTTATTTTTTGAAATTTAATTAATTTCTCTTTAAAAGAGGATGACTGTGTTTTAATTCTTGGAGAATTGTAATAAAATTTTTAGCCATGGAAATCATTTCATATGTTATCTTCATCGTCTTAGCTTTCCAGCGACATAAAATTTGTCCAAATCCGTTGCCTGGATCTCAAGATATGAGCTCGTGAAGTTGAGTTGTCACATAGGCCCATTAAAAAATGCAGTTAACTGATATTTTAATTTTTGAGAAAAATGTATCAACTTTCAACACTTGAAACCTATACCACCATCTTCTACGTCGAAATACCTTTCCAACGGTATAAATTTTGCTACAAACGGAGGTGGGGAGCTCAAAATATAGCCTTTGCAAGATCGTGACTCAACCATCGTCGATCAAGTTTGATTGGTAAATGTGAACCCTTGATTTAATTTCGACCTCCTTTGTTGAATTTTGACTTTTCTTCATTATTCTTATCCCACATGTACGAGAATAAAAGAGTCTTAGTCGTATATAATGTTAAGTGTATCATACACTTGACAAGAAATAAAGAAGAGATGAGACTATGGAGCTTGGAAGATTCGACCCTTGGAAAATTGTCAAACATAATAATAATTTTGCATGCCCAGACAACAATGATGAGTCACCCAACCAAATATTGCCACATGTCATCATTCGGTAGGCCAACAATCTTCCAATAAGAATCTTCCATTTGTCATCCAATAAAATCACCCCATGTGTCATTTTTTTATGCTACCACATGTCACCATTAATTAGTTTCCATGTGGCACCATCCATTTAATTGCCATGTGGATATATCTCATTGGTTAATAAAGTTCCATGTCTCACTTGGAGATGTTCCTCATAGAACTTAGGATAAGAAAAATATTATTAAAATAATATGGGGGGTTTGCGGGGTTATGTGAATGCGGAGGTAGGTGAGAATCTTAGAAATCACCACGAACCTACAGTAAGACATAGTAAGAAATGAGTGTGAAAATTTTTAAGTGTTAACTAAAGTGGATAGGAGAGGAGAATCGTTTGGTCAGACTTGCACCTGATATATGAAAGAAATATTATATCACCAACCTGTGAACCCGTGAATCTATGGTAACTCATATATTTGGCTAAGTGTTGGAGGAGTTATATAGTAAAGAGTAGTAAAAGGAGTTGTGTGCATTATGAAGGTGGAAAGGAGTAAGGAAAAATGGCTAAGTGTGGGAAATGGTAAGGGGAATATGAAAGTAATGAGACAATGAGAAAAATGACTAAGTATAAAATGAGAGAATGAATAGAGGTGAAGGGAAAAGAGAGGAGAGAACATGTCACTTAGAACATTTTTCATATTTCTTCTTGTAATACCTCCATTGGACTTTTGGACAGAAGTATGCGTATCTTGGTCATGGAGACTCTGATTTTGATTCTGTGAAATGCATGGTGAAGCTGATACCAAGGGTTATGAAATGAACATATAATAGTTCAAAAATATTCACACACACACACACCCCAATTATTTTAAGTGGTTGCATCCAAATGGATTATACTAAATGATATTGTGACATGTGCATACATAAGTGGATCAAAGCATACCAAAGGGCTTGGAACCAATAGTGAAGAACAAATTTTTTTCCACCAATGGGCAAGGTCCATTTCTCATGAGGGATTTTCCTGGATCCATGGGTCACCTTGAGGTAGTGTTCAAATGTGTGGTTGCACCTAGAAGGATGATACAAATGATATTGAAACCTTTCCACCCATAAGTGGATCAAAGGCCACCCCCATGTCCTTCAAATTATGAAGCCTAGTGGATTAGCTGAATTGGTTTGAATGTATTGTTTCAAGGCAATGTTTGTTGTGAGGTCTCTAATTCTACTCTAGTTGAGTCATGATGAGTTACCAACTGCTATTGCAACTGGCAGTTGAGTTGTCCTCCATATGAATATTTTGAGGAAGGAGGGGGTGGGCGGGGAGGATCCCGCAAGGTTTTTATCCTTGGAAAAAATAACGAATCAAAGCTCATCCCCATGTCCTTCAAATTTTAATGAGCTCTATGTATAACTTGAAAATCAGTATATGCTCTTGTGCAAAAAATGGGCTTGGGATTAGATCCCTTGGGGTTACCAACTAGTGTTTCAATTGGTGGTTAGTATTGTCCTCAATCTAGAAAATTGAGTAAGAGGGGGGAAATTCATAGGGGTTGGCAAGGTATGAGCATTCTCACTTGGAATGATTAATACACATGTGGGTGAGGGACTGCATTTCTTTTGGGAAAAATATACCAATTATTTTAAGAAGACATTGATACCTTTACTTAAGTTAAAAAAGCAATTCACAAGATGGATGGGTGAAAGTTACGGGTTCTCTTGATGGATAGCCATGTTCAAACCCCATGGAGGATTGGTTTAGGTGACAAGTACACAAAAATGTAATACATATCATGTTAATACAACACAAGGTTCATATCTCTTCATGAAAATACATTTACAAATACCAATTATTTTATTGGAATTAAATTGCCACAATGAACGAGGCAGGTCCTTGAGAGCAAGGAACTATTACAATCCCCAACCACATTTCCTTCTTAAAAAATAGTGTTGAGTTTTCCCTCTAATCAACATGCTCTAGTAAGGGGCGCATGCCATTTGGAGGAGACTTGTCCTTATGTTCCTTGTGGCTAATTTCTTAAGGATGGGAAACTAGGTTCTCTAGACATCTCTATTCAAATGAAGCTTGTCCTGAAGCCGGTTTAAGGGAAAGTAGGCTCTCCACACATCTCCATGGGAGCACACCATTTAGATTAGACTTGTCCTTACGTTCCTTGTGGCTAATTTTGTAAGGATGATAAACTAAGCTCTCTACACATCTCTTTTCAGATGAGGCTAGTCCTCAAGCCACTTGATGGGAAATTAGGCTCTCCACACATCTCCATTAAGAGGAAACTTATCCTTGGCCCCCTTGACACCCATTTTCTCAATTTTCCAATACTTCATTGCAATAAGGCTTCAAAATCCCTTGCCAAGATGTTGGGGGGGTAAAAGTTTTAAAGTCCTTATTGCACTTAAGGTGAATATTTTGTTCTAGTCAAACTTTGAAAGTCCCTACAAGAGCACTAAACATGAATACTTTATTTTAGTAAAGCTTTAAAAAGTTCCATCATATTAGCGATAACTAATTTACTCTAATAAAACTTTGAATGATCTTATCAAGGGCATTGATGTTTCAAGAAAAAAATTCTAAACCCATTGTATTAGGGATAAATACNCTTCTCGATGACAACAAGTGTTAGATCTCGGTTAGCTTACCCGGAAGATGCACCTTTTCCTATCTGTTTCTGATTTTCCGAGATCGCACAGGGCACGAGGCAAAGAGCATACGCATATCTAAAAGAGTAGCAATCCGAAAAAAAAAATACAAAACCGAAATAAAACCAAAATACTTCTCTGCAAAAAATTTAAAAAATGTGTTTTCAAACTTTATACCTCTGGATCTGACTGTAATGGTCATATCTTGGGCAAAAAGAAACCTTTTTGAGTGAAACAAAAAGTGTTCCTGAATGAAACGAGTGCTCCATACGCAATGGAAAACTCCTCTCAGCCTAGAAATGTACGAAAATGACAAAAAATGGAGATGAGACAACTCGGCTTCACGATCTCGATCTACAACAGGAGTGGGTCTTCAAACAAGATCTAATACCATGTTCGACAACACAAGTATTCCAACAGAGGATGAACACCTTCAGTAACCACTCACATAACCAGATCAAATATCAACACACCGATGTTTTTAGGTGGTAAAACCCCTACGGGGAAACATCCACGACCCTAGCCAACACGACCACTTGGAGCAGTTTATTAATGCAAAAGAAAAAGATTATAGAGAGATTTTACAATAGATTTTCTCACAATCGATCATCGGCAAATGACCCTCCATGCTCTTTAAATAGAGATCATGGACCAATTGGGTGTTAATCCACAGATCAAAGGCCATTAAGATCGAGGAGAGTATGAACCGTCAAATCCCTCTTTGTCGGGAACATATCGTGACCATCGGATTTCCTAACTACAAATGCATACTAATGCAGACTAAAGAAACACACTTTTACCTAACAACATATTAAACCAAGTAGATCTTAACTAACTCCTAAGTGTCTAAATATTCTAACATTGAAAACATTCTTTTTTTCTTCTTTTTCCACATTCAAGATTATTGTTTCATTGGCGATGTCTTGGCAATGTTCTTCTTCTATGTAATGGTTATCTTTTTTATTCTCAAAATTATTTTCTTCCACCAATTCTTCTTTATTTTGGTTGAATTCTTCTTGCATATTTGATGGAGACTTTTTAATTTCTTCCTCGTATGGAGTATATGAGATATTGATATCCTTTTCTTGGTCTTTGGAATTCTCGCCTTCATTCTCAGCAACACGATTTGATTAAGAAAAGTCTTGCAGTGTTTTATAATATTCTTCTCCTGAATCATTCATTTAATCCTTTTGTGTCCATGTGGGAGAGGGTGGGTAGGCAACAACATTTAAAACATCAGGAAAAACATATGAATGCACCTTTGGGATAAAATTTTCTACAAATGAATCTTCTAACACATTCCAACTAGTAATGGAGTTAGGCATTAATGATCTATAACATTCAAGAGAATCCTCTCATAGAGTTTGTAGGAATAATCTACATGTAATATTATCTTCAGTGAGGTTGAAATCATAACATGTACCTTTAAAATTAATCAAGCCTTACTCTGCATCTTCTGAAGCATCCCCAAAGAATGTAGAAAAATTTTCAGTAGGAATATTGGGCATTTGAAAGTCTATTTCTGGTAGATTTAAAGGGGTATTATGAAATTGTCTCCTTCTTTGAGTATTTCTCCCTTTTGTCGAATCTTGCAAAGCCATTGATGGGCCTGATGAAGAATATAAAGAAGCATTATGACATGAATGAAACCCTTCATTTTGAATTTTTTAATTGAGTTGTCAGGGAGTTCATTCTTTTGGTGCTTCCTGTTTCTTTTTGAAATTACAAAAAAGGTGGGCCATGCTTAAAATAAACAACAATTTTCTTGAATCTTCTTCTCAAAACTTTGAGCCATGGATATTTTTGGTTCCTCAAATATCTTGAAAATAAAGCGTCCCCAGTGGATTCACCAAAAATGTTGAGGCTTGAATCTGTTAGGACGAAAATGGAAACCTCATGAAGATGTAAATCCCTCTGCATTTTTATAGAGATGGTACTCCTCTTTACTTTAAGATTTTCTTGGGATTCTAGATCTTCAGAATATGGGACTTTGTAGAAGTCCATCGTGGTAATCAAAGAAATCTAAAGATTGCAAGAAAAATAACAAGAAAGAAAAATGTTTTCTTTTCTTTTTAAAGAAAGTTCCTGAGAAATGACCAGGAACCACACACTTCATACATTTAAAGAAGATAGACAAAATTTCCTAATATCCATCATAGTTAAACTAAATATTTCCGATCACATAAAATAAAAAGAAGATGGTCTACATGCATAAGATAACTTTAACATAGTAGACACATGGGCAACTCAAATAAAGATAATGATAAATCAATCTTAAATACTTTATACTCAAAACTTAGAGTTACAAAGCACAATAAAAAATGATCTTGAAATATCTCTCTCAAAATTTCTAAAAAATATATAGTCTGTTACATATTCTTTGAAATTTAAAATGTGTTTGTCCTTAGGACTGGTATTGGGGTTCCTGCAGACCATACAACAAATATAAACAATAATTAAGCTTGTAGAAGGAGGATCGTGGGTGGTAAAAGAACATCAAGACTTGGAAATAAGAAAATGAGAAGTTATCAGACTTCGGTTAAACCTTTCTAGTCAAAGAAGCGGAGTAACTAGATGAGAGAACTGATAAAGAAAGAAATATGTGATAAGCATAAACTTACTATGATGGTCTCTCCTGTCTTCATTTGGTTGTTGTTATCCTTTTATTGTCTTCATTGACGGTTACCGGAACCGTCTCAACTGTTTCTTGCCCTTCTAGAAATTCTTGTACAAGTTTCTTCTTGAAATGTTTCCTTTAATTAATGTCTCATTAATTCCTCATTAATGAATTCACATCATTAATAAAAGTATATTGAAAGTGGGTCCCTCTCTTTTTTTTAATAAAAATTTTAATTAAACTTTTATTTTTTGAAATTTAATTAATTTCTCTTTAAAAGAGGATGACTGTGTTTTAATTCTTGGAGAATTGTAATAAAATTTTTAGCCATGGAAATCATTTCATATGTTATCTTCATCGTCTTAGCTTTCCAGCGACATAAAATTTGTCCAAATCCGTTGCCTGGATCTCAAGATATGAGCTCGTGAAGTTGAGTTGTCACATAGGCCCATTAAAAAATGCAGTTAACTGATATTTTAATTTTTGAGAAAAATGTATCAACTTTCAACACTTGAAACCTATACCACCATCTTCTACGTCGAAATACCTTTCCAACGGTATAAATTTTGCTACAAACGGAGGTGGGGAGCTCAAAATATAGCCTTTGCAAGATCGTGACTCAACCATCGTCGATCAAGTTTGATTGGTAAATGTGAACCCTTGATTTAATTTCGACCTCCTTTGTTGAATTTTGACTTTTCTTCATTATTCTTATCCCACATGTACGAGAATAAAAGAGTCTTAGTCGTATATAATGTTAAGTGTATCATACACTTGACAAGAAATAAAGAAGAGATGAGACTATGGAGCTTGGAAGATTCGACCCTTGGAAAATTGTCAAACATAATAATAATTTTGCATGCCCAGACAACAATGATGAGTCACCCAACCAAATATTGCCACATGTCATCATTCGGTAGGCCAACAATCTTCCAATAAGAATCTTCCATTTGTCATCCAATAAAATCACCCCATGTGTCATTTTTTTATGCTACCACATGTCACCATTAATTAGTTTCCATGTGGCACCATCCATTTAATTGCCATGTGGATATATCTCATTGGTTAATAAAGTTCCATGTCTCACTTGGAGATGTTCCTCATAGAACTTAGGATAAGAAAAATATTATTAAAATAATATGGGGGGTTTGCGGGGTTATGTGAATGCGGAGGTAGGTGAGAATCTTAGAAATCACCACGAACCTACAGTAAGACATAGTAAGAAATGAGTGTGAAAATTTTTAAGTGTTAACTAAAGTGGATAGGAGAGGAGAATCGTTTGGTCAGACTTGCACCTGATATATGAAAGAAATATTATATCACCAACCTGTGAACCCGTGAATCTATGGTAACTCATATATTTGGCTAAGTGTTGGAGGAGTTATATAGTAAAGAGTAGTAAAAGGAGTTGTGTGCATTATGAAGGTGGAAAGGAGTAAGGAAAAATGGCTAAGTGTGGGAAATGGTAAGGGGAATATGAAAGTAATGAGACAATGAGAAAAATGACTAAGTATAAAATGAGAGAATGAATAGAGGTGAAGGGAAAAGAGAGGAGAGAACATGTCACTTAGAACATTTTTCATATTTCTTCTTGTAATACCTCCATTGGACTTTTGGACAGAAGTATGCGTATCTTGGTCATGGAGACTCTGATTTTGATTCTGTGAAATGCATGGTGAAGATGATACCAAGGGTTATGAAATGAACATATAATAGTTCAAAAATCTTCACACACACACACACCCCAATTATTTTAAGTGGTTGCATCCAAATGGATTATACTAAATGATATTGTGACATGTGCACACATAAGTGGATCAAAGCATACCAAAGGGCTTGGAACCAATAGTGAAGAACAATTTTTTTCCACCAATGGGCAAGGTCCATTTCTCATGAGGGCTTTTCCTGGAGCCATGGGTCACCTTGAGGTAGTGTTCAAATGTGTGGTTGCACCTAGAAGGATGATACGAATGATATTGAAACCTTTCCACCCATAAGTGGATCGAAGGCCACCCCCATGTCCTTCAAATTATGAAGCCTAGTGGATTAGCTGAATTGGTTTGAATGTATTGTTTCAAGGCAATGTTTGTTGTGAGGTCTCTAATTCTACTCTAGTTGAGTCATGATGAGTTACCAACTGCTATTGCAACTGGCAGTTGAGTTGTCCTCCATATGAATATTTTGAGGAAGGAGGGGGTGGGCGGGGAGGATCCCGCAAGGTTTTTATCCTTGGAAAAAATAACGAATCAAAGCTCATCCCCATGTCCTTCAAATTTTAATGAGCTCTATGTATAACTTGAAAATCAGTATATGCTCTTGTGCAAAAAATGGGCTTGGGATTAGATCCCTTGGGGTTACCAACTAGTGTTTCAATTGGTGGTTAGTATTGTCCTCAATCTAGAAAATTGAGTAAGAGGGGGGAAATTCATAGGGGTTGGCAAGGTATGAGCATTCTCACTTGGAATGATTAATACACATGTGGGTGAGGGACTGCATTTCTTTTGGGAAAAATATACCAATTATTTTAAGAAGACATTGATACCTTTACTTAAGTTAAAAAAGCAATTCACAAGATGGATGGGTGAAAGTTACGGGTTCTCTTGATGGATAGCCATGTTCAAACCCCATGGAGGATTGGTTTAGGTGACAAGTACACAAAAATGTAATACATATCATGTTAATACAACACAAGGTTCATATCTCTTCATGAAAATACATTTACAAATACCAATTATTTTATTGGAATTAAATTGCCACAATGAACGAGGCAGGTCCTTGAGAGCAAGGAACTATTACAATCCCCAACCACATTTCCTTCTTAAAAAATAGTGTTGAGTTTTCCCTCTAATCAACATGCTCTAGTAAGGGGCGCATGCCATTTGGAGGAGACTTGTCCTTATGTTCCTTGTGGCTAATTTCTTAAGGATGGGAAACTAGGTTCTCTAGACATCTCTATTCAAATGAAGCTTGTCCTGAAGCCGGTTTAAGGGAAAGTAGGCTCTCCACACATCTCCATGGGAGCACACCATTTAGATTAGACTTGTCCTTACGTTCCTTGTGGCTAATTTTGTAAGGATGATAAACTAAGCTCTCTACACATCTCTTTTCAGATGAGGCTAGTCCTCAAGCCACTTGATGGGAAATTAGGCTCTCCACACATCTCCATTAAGAGGAAACTTATCCTTGGCCCCCTTGACACCCATTTTCTCAATTTTCCAATACTTCATTGCAATAAGGCTTCAAAATCCCTTGCCAAGATGTTGGGGGGGTAAAAGTTTTAAAGTCCTTATTGCACTTAAGGTGAATATTTTGTTCTAGTCAAACTTTGAAAGTCCCTACAAGAGCACTAAACATGAATACTTTATTTTAGTAAAGCTTTAAAAAGTTCCATCATATTAGCGATAACTAATTTACTCTAATAAAACTTTGAATGATCTTATCAAGGGCATTGATGTTTCAAGAAAAAAATTCTAAACCCATTGTATTAGGGATAAATACYTCATTTCAATAATACTTCAAAACGCTCCACCGCATATGCCTAAATGCACACTTCCATCCCCTAATATCCACCCTCTAAAGCGTGTATATATATATATATATATATATATATATATATATATATATATAAGATGTTTCACCTCAAATGTAAACCTTCACTACTTAAAAAAAATGATGAATACTTCACTCTAACTTTGCTCCAACATATATATTTTTTCAAATATATATATTTTTATTGCATTTGTATATATATTACTTTATAGCTTTTCCACATGCATGTACATCAAATTAATGCAAAACTAGTGCTCACTAAACTCAAAGGCCATACTCATTATCTTTTTTCAATTCATGTTTAGGCGAGAGTTTTCGGGGTTGTAGGTTTCATGGCTTCCTGCTCCCGTCCAGGCAGCGATGATCGTCCGTTGTGTCGATGATCTTTTTGGTAAAGGCTTCCCTTAGACTAGTTAGAAACGTTTTTAGCATTAACTTGGTGCCTAGCATTTAGTCTACGTTTCTCTAGCTTTCCATCGACTTCCATATTTAGTGGACTGGGTCCCTTGCATTTGTATTATTTTGTTTTGACACCCAGTTAAGGTTCCAGATTTCAGAGTTGATAGTCATAACTAGATAGCGGACTCTGGTTCATATGATTGGATCTCCAATCTTATCGAACATTTAGTGCTAACTCTTCCCCTTGTGTGATTCCCTTTCCCGAAGCGTCACTTCACATTTTGGATTTATTGTTTTACCAGATTTTGTTGAGTTTTAAGGTTAGGTTGCTTATAATAATGGTTGGTGAGGTTAGCAATCCCTCGGGAGTGGATGTCGAGGAACCTTGGGATCATCCGAGTTTTCTCTCGACGGTAGATGATCTTTGCAAAAACCAAGGAATTAATGGCTCACTTAATGCCTCTACGTTTGTTCCTTCAACACTTTTGGCGGAGACTCATCCCTCGTCTCTCACTGTTCCTAAGCCTGTTTCCCAGTCACCCTGGTCATGATCTACCTTTCACAAGGAGGTCCCTCGGGTCTCTGGTCTGTTTAAGAATGTTGATAGCGTTGTTGGCCTTGTCAAAGAGGATAATACTATAGGTTCTTTACCTAAGAATACAGGCCGACTTACTGCCCAGTCTATGCCGCCTTTGGAGTCACAGGGTCGAGGCTCTTCGGGGAAGAGGCACATCACTAAGTGCACTGCACGGGCATGGAAGACCAAAATAAAAAAGCGATCTATGGTGTTGGGAATGGACATCGGGCTAGAAGAGTCATGTTCACTCGCCATGTGTGCTTTGGTGGGTAGGTTGGCTTATCATTTGCTCTACAAAATTTTGGTCTTGGAGTGGATGCAAGATACTTGGGAACCCATTATGGGTTATTCACTGGTGCTTCTGACCTTACCGGGGGGTTTGATTTGGCTTTGTCTTCAAGAACCCTGAAGACACCACGAGGATTTTAGATATTTTTTGGGTATTTGAAGGTGGTAGTCTTATGCTTAAGAGGCAGAGAATCAAATTCGACCCGACGACATAATATTTTAGTTTCCATCATCTTTGGGTCTTGCTCTCAGGTTTATCATTGCAGTTGTGGAATACAAAAGCCATGGAGGCCATAGGAAATGTTTTGGGCTGTTTCATCAAGATTTTTTAGGACACTTTGCATTCATGGGATAGGAGAATGGAAAAAATCCTTGTGGACGTGGATATTCATGGGGGGCTGTTGGAATCCTTGGATATTGAATGGCGCAGTATGGTTTTTCCTCAGAGATTGGACTATCTTGGGATTCCATTCCGGTGCTCGCGTTGTAGACAAACCAACCATATTAGAAAGCACTGTCACCATCATTTTGGAGCGCCTATTGATGAGACACTCTCGGAGGAGAATATATCTAGTGGCTACTCACTGGAGTTGGAGGCACAAGAGCAGGGTACTTTTTCGGGAGCTTGGGATTTGGATAGTCCACCATCCTTGAACTCTACCTTTGTTGGTAAGTTGGTACTTTATGTTCCTTCTCTTTACTGTACCTTATCTGCATGGTAAAGAGATCATCTCGATTCGTTTTATTCTGCAGAGACTTTTGCATCTGAGGTGACTGATAAGATCGAGGCTCTAGTTAAAGATCTAGAGGATTTAGCTACTATTCCTGAGACTGTTTCAGCTACTCCGGTTACTTTTTTAGATGAGTGTCTGCCTTCCACTACTACTGTGGATACTCCTGCTACGACTAACCCAGTACTTCCTGAGCTTTTATTAGCGGAAGGTTCACCCCTTCTACCTAGTTATGGTGAACCCACAGCTAGTGAGCACTCTTTGGATAGATTGTTATCCTAAATGGTACCTTCCTATAGGGAGGTTACTAGTCTTGTTCCTATCCCAACTTTTTTAGGGAAAGCTGTGGTGGTTTCGGGGGAACCCAGTGTTGTGGCTATAGTCTCTGTTTGTTCAGAAGTCTCATCCGGTAAGGATATTGCTTGGTCTCATGGTCTGGGACTTGAGTTATCTCCTGTTAAGACTAGAAATGCCCAAAAAAAATGGGCACAAACCTCTCCTTTTCGGCTAATCATTCACAAACTACTATTGACCAGGGGCGCTTAGAGGCATTAAAGCCCTCGCAAGGGAAAAATCATGATTCTGCTCTCTCTTAACATCAGAGGGGTAGGAGGACCCCTAAAAATGGCCTCTATGCGCAAGCTTCTCTCAAAGACTTTACCCCATGTTATTTTTTGACAAGAGACATTAACGAATGAAGAAAAGGCAAGAGATTTCATGTTTTCTCTCAGGCCGGATTGGATGTCTTGTGCAGTTAACTCGATTGGTAACTCGGGGGGCCTGCTCGTTTCATGGGATCCACACTTTTGTTTTCTCTCCTGTCCTCCCTTGTGGCGGAATTTTTTTGACAGGTTCTAGTCTAGTTGATAAAAGGAGGTTCTCACTTCTGAATGTTTATGGTCCTTGCACAGACCAAAAGTTATTCTAGAAAAAAATGGAAGATATGGGTCTGTTAGCACATGAAAACTTGATTTTGGCAAGGGATCTGAACTTTACCTTAAAATCAAATGAGATTTGGGGTTTGGCAGCCTTGACAGACCCTTTGGCAATCTTTTTCAAGGACTTGTTTGATAATTCATCCTTGGTGGATGTGGTCCCGACTGAGCTGGCTCCAACATGGCGTAATGGTAGAATAAGAGATTCCAGTATTGCTAAAAGACTTGATAGATTTTTTGTGGTGAAGGATTTGATTGGCCCAACTATGAGGTATAGATCGTGGGTGGAATCTCCATATTTTTCTGATCATGCTCCTATTATTCTACAACTGGATACTGGTCTACTAGCGACAACTCATCCTTTTAAGTGCAATCCTGTTTGGTTATGAGATGATTCTTTTGCCACTTTAGCTAGTGAAGTTTGGTATGATGCCTTTTTCGGTTAGTCAAAGGGGCACAAAGAAGACTAGTAAAAAATCTTTCACTTCTTAAAAATCGAGTTAAATCTTGGTCGAACGCAAAACGTATTCGGGAACATGAATTTATAAAAAAGTTGGAAGTTGATTTGGAATTTATTTATGTTCATAAATATAAAGGTTCTCTCACTGATGATTTAGATCATTGTTTGAGTTTGTTGGAAGTGGAACACAACAAATTCCTATTGGCCGGAGAAGAAAGTTGGAGGCAGAAGAGTAGGGCTATTTGGATTAAGAGTGGAGATAATACCACAAAGTTTTTTCACAGATTTGCGAGCTATAGGAGAAACAAAAAACATCTCTGGGACATAACTGATGAAGATGGCAGAGTTCACTCGGGTCAAGATACAATTAAAGATGAAGCAATATCTTATTTTAATTTTTTTTTTCAAGACACGGGGCAACCAAATTTGCGTGCACAGTTGGATACTATTAGCTTGTACCCAAAGCTTGTTTTGGAGGAAGAAGTCACCTCTTTAGAACAACCTTGTACACTTGAGGAATTATTAGAAGTTCTTAAAGGTTTTGCCAAGGACAAAAGTCCCGGGCCGGATGGGTGGACTGTAGAATTCTTCCTTCACTTCTTTGATATGGTTGGTCCATATTTACATGCTATGGTTGAGGAAACCAGAATTCGTTGTGAAGTATTCCGTCCGATTAACTCTACTTTCATAGCTCTGATTCTGAAAACCAATCATCCTACTTCCTTCTCCGACTTTTGTGCTATAGCTCTGTGCAATCTTTGTTATAAGATTATTACAAAGATAATTGCGAGGAGAATCAGACCAAATTCTCTCTCGTACATTGTTCGATGAACAATTGGGTTTCCTAAAGGGTAGACAGATTCTTGACGCTATTGGAACAACACAAGAGTGCCTTCACAACATTAAAGCAAAGAAACTTCAGGCTATTATTTTGAAGCTGGATTTAAAAAAGGTTCATGATTGCACTAACTGGGATTATCTAAGGCCTATGCTTATTCAATGTGGATTTGGACATCTTATGACTAAGTGGATTATGGGATGTGTTGCCTCATCAACATATGCCATTCTGATCAACGCGGAGGCCACCAAATTCTTCAATAGTGGTAGAGGATTGTGTTAGACATGCTCATTGTCCCCTCTGTTGTTTATCCTAGTGATGGAGGGTTTGATTCTCTCTTTGAAAAAATGTCATACTGAAGGGAAGTTGACATGTATAAAGGTTTCTAGGATGGTAAATATTCTCCATCTACTAATTGTGGATGATGTGCTTATTATGTCTAAAGCTTCTTTTTTTGAATGGCAGGAAATTCACACACTTTTAAATGCATTCTATGGTGCATCTGGATTGGAGATCAATGATAATAAGTCTACCTTCCTACACTTTGGTGTCCAACAATCTTTTCTTGATAATTTGAATTCGTTGTTTCAATTCAGCTTCTTGAGTCTTTCGGCTGGGTTTAAATATTTGGGTTTTTATTTAAATATGGATAGCTACAAGGTGGTGGACTGGCAGTGGCTATTGCTAAAATATGAGAATAGAATTCGCCACTGGTGCAATCATTTCCTTTCTCTGGGAGGTAGATATGTTTTGATAAAAGCGGTGCTCGAAATCCAATCAGTGTATTGGTTATCGTTGGCACACATCCCGACTATAGTTCTAAACCTGATTCGTAAACTGATATTTTCCTTTCTCTGGTTTGGTAATAAACAAACTTCAACCTTTCACTTATGCAATTGGGAGACTATATCAAAACCTAAAGTATTTGGTAGTTGAGGGCTTAGAAACATCTTATGTTTCTCAAGAGCACTGGCTGCAAAATCGTTGTGGCGCAGATTGATGCATCCAGGTATTTGGCAACGAGTTTTAAAAGATAAATACTTCCCACATATTTCGGTGACAACTTGGATGTGCTCAACTCTGCCGGTCTCATCTTTTGGCTCCCAAACCTGGAAGAAGCTTCTGAACTCTTTACCTTTGATTGTGCATTGGCTTGCTTGGAAACTGGGTGCGAGTGATTCCATTATTACTAGAAAGGATGAACTTTTGGGTATGGGGAAGGATTCATTTCTTTTCACTGAGTTGATTACTCACTTAAATAGAAAAAATGTATATTTTCTTTTTCAAGCTAGTCGGGCTTCTATCCAAGGGTCAATCTGCTCCAATTGGCTTGACAACACAGATTTGGGACTGGAGGGCGACTATGCTTTTGAATGGGACCGGTACAGGATGAGATTGATTGGAGCCAACATTGTTATTTTCGACATACATGATGAGTTAAGGTGGACTGGTGGTGACTATTCTGGTTTGATAACAACAAAAAATGTATACAATGCGCTGGCAGCCGAGTTGTGGAAGAACAAAATAGGAGGTTGGAGGAGAAATCTGTGGGTCTGGGATTGCCCACAAAAGATTAAACTTTTTGCCTAACTTCTCATTGAAGACAAATTACTCACTTGGAATAATCTTCACAAGAGAGGTTGGTATGGGCCAGGTTTCTGTCATCTTTGCAAAGGTAATGAGGAATCTGGTATATATCTTTTTGTACACTACCCTTTCACTCACACTGTATGGAAAAAGATCAAAGAACATTACAAATTATCTACAGGGTGGACAGGAACTTTAATGAAGGATTGTTTTGCATTTTGGGCCATCCAGAATCATAGTCTTTCATCCTTGCCAACATTCATGTTGGTTCATTTGGATAGAAAGAAACCTGACTATTTTTGAGTCAAGGTCTCCATCTTTGGAGAGGGTCATTTATCTATCCACAAGCGCAGTGAAAATCCATAAACCACATGAAACTCTGCACTCAATTAGACGTTCTGCCTATATTTTTCCACTTAATAGAATTATAGGATGGTTCGATGGGGCATCTCAAAGAAATGGGAAACAAAGTGGAATGAGTGGAGTCATCAAGCTCAATGATCATCCAGTCTATAGGTGGACCCTCAATTGTGGAGGAGGATCTAACACAAGAGAAGAACTTTTGGGTGCTTGGGCTACTCTTTCCTTGGCTCATAGATTTTCTATCACAAACTTCCATGTCATAGGGGATTCAAAGATTGTAATTGACTGGCTAAATAACAAAGGATCTCTTCAGGCAATCTCTATAGACTGTTGGAAGGACAGGATAAAGGAACTCTTCAAGTTCTTTTCATTCATCACCTTTGCGCATGTCTACAAAGAAGAGAATCTTGAGGCTGATATTTTATCAAAAAAGGCCCTTACAATCAGTGGGTAGATGGTCATGAGGGACTAATACACTTTTTAAAGCTGTATTAATTGATACTTCAGTAGACTCTATCTGTGAGAAGTCATATAGGATGGTAATCTTTTTGGTATGTTTGTAAGACAATTTTTTTTTTATTTGTAAAAGTTTTGTCTACTGTTTTGACAGTCACATTAGATAGTTTTTTTTTAAGGGCTTTATTGTACTTTGTAGCTTCTCTGATATGGCTAGTGTATATTACTCAAGGCGAGTCCTATGGCTGTAATAGTTTTGACAATGTGAACAGATTATATATATCTTAATATAATGTGCAATTTTCTAGTGGAAAAAAAAGGCAATACTCATTTTCATACTCATTTTCTTCCTTCATGTAGTAAAAAAAATATAACCCTTACTTAGAAGGCATATAATGCCCAAATTGAAAACAACATTTGTATAAAGGTGTTAAAATTAACACGTTATGGAAGATAGTGAATTATTTATTTCTTTAAATAAAATGATTTTCCTATTTTATAAAGTTTAAGAAATTTTAAAATATATATTCTGAAATTTATTTTTTTAAATAATATAATTATAATATAAAATTATAATTATTTAAATTTTTTTAGATATTTAAGATTTTGATTAATACAAATTTTAGATTTTGAATTAAACACTCACATTAATTATTATTTAATCATAATTTTAAAAATTAAATATGAAATGTTTTGATTTTTGAAAAATTTAAATTTAAAATTAAATATTTACATTTTAAATTTAAATATTTTTTAATTATAATTTTTATATGTTAGAGAAGATACATATCAATTTCACTACTTCATACAATTTAAAAATACATATTAGTGTTTTGATTTTT
>JZKD02S0151481.1:5127-18890 GCA_000966675.3 Picea glauca | reverse complement strand
CAAAGAGCATGAAATCCCGGTGTTAAGAGAAAGCATCATTGACCACATAAGGAAATTGAATGAGTATTGGGTCAAAATGTCTCAGGAACCTCATCGAAAAATCCAAGAGAAATTGGACAAGTGTGAGAAAAGATGGATAAAATTAAACCGTGTGATGAAATATATCGAACTCCCTGAGTTTGATACACCTAATGAATTTGTCAACTTGCACGACATATTCAAACCACACGCTGAGAAAGAATCATCATGGGCCGAGGAAATATAAAAGGTGACAGACACGATGCTAGGTCAGGTGTTATAGTTTATGGAGCACTAGATCAAAGATCAGGCTATGTTGAAATAGTTAAGTGCCAGTATAGTCAAGTATTGGGTACAAGTGGTAGAGATAAGAGAGATTCACTCTGCCCCAATGGAACATCATATATTCCCATATGTTAACATGATACAAGAACATCGCTCCACCTCAGCAACACGCTAGCATTCCAGCACATCAATACACATTTAAGATAAGGAGAGCCATTGACCCTCCCATTTTTAAAATTTGAAATTATATCCTAGAGGGATTGGCATTGTAAGGCTATAAGATTTGAGCCATACCTTTGTACAGGTAGTGGACAAATTTTCCTTAAATGGTTGCTTGTAAAAAAGTCTATATTCTAGTCAGGTCTGGATATTCATTTATGTAATGAAACTGTAGGAGTATGGTGTCTTAGATGAGACAATAATGACACTAAGGTGGTGGAGAGGATAAGCTCGTAGAGCCCTCGTTTTGTAAGAAGAGAGAGAGATATTGGTAGAGAGGTCTTAGAAGAAAAACTTAGGATAGGATTATATGATGAGAGCTTGTGAGAACTGGGACTCTGTTATAATCCATCCTTTGTAAAACATCTGTATAGACACACAAAGATAATAGAAAAGTAGTTTTTCCTACATATGATATGTTTATGTATTTGTGTTTATCGTTATGCTTTTATATGTCATTCATGTTCTGGATGTATGAATTGGTGAAGTATTGTATGAGTTTCAATTGTTACTCGTCTTTGATTTTAGAGTGTAAGGAGTGCATGTTGTTCGCAAAGAATGTGTTGAAAGAGGTGAGTTAACCTCAGGAAGGATTAGGAGAGATATTGTTGGACCTTCCTCAGCAGAAGTGCAAGGAGTGCATAGGAAGAACTCTATGTTGAGTTCAAAGAGAAGCAAATTTACTGAGAACTCTATAGAGCTCTTCTAGGTGGGTATCAAGTGAGTGAAAGTGTGCACAGAGAGATTATTTATTGAGTTCAGGGAGAAGAGTGTCAGAGGAAGATACTCATGGAGTTTTTGAAAACTATGTCAAAAAGGGATCTACAAAGTGTGCATCGAGCAAGGATAACGCCAGGAAGGCGAGAAGAATTTCTTTTCAAGAAAACCTTCAGATCTGAGTTTGATGAAATCCCAGAGATACAAGGAGTGCGTGGGAGATTGAAATATTTTAGGAGATCAATATCAAAAGGGATAAAATAGAGAGTGCATAGGAGACAGACTTATTCTAAGTCCAAAATCTCAGAAGAGATAATGCTTGCAAGAAGTGTAAGAGAGACCCAAGATATTTGGGTTCGCAGAAGAAAGTTCAAAGGCCAAAACCTTTGAACACCTACCAAATATTGTAAGTCGGGAGAGGTTAAAAGATCAAAAGGAGGAGAGAAAATAACCATTATATTGGTTGTGACAAGGAGGAGGAGTCTAGATTGTTAGATCATCGTGTAGTCACATAAGGAAGCGCAGAGGAGGAAACAGATCTCATTCATCAATTCTGAGCGCAAGGGATCGACAACCCTCTGATCAAGTTCAAGTGCATAGTATTTAACCCTTGTGTGCACAAGAGGACTGGTCAAATTTTGAGGGTTGATATTTCTAAAGACCAAAGAGCCAGAAACCTGAAGTAGAATATCAACCATTCAATCAGCCGAAGCAAATCTAAGTCCTCTGAGCACCCAAAGTAAATCTCGAGCATTGGATTGCTATGACAAAGTTTGAGCCGTCAGATATTGTGAGTTCTGGAGGAGGTAATATTGAGACTTGAAAACCCTGAAGCATGAAGAGTTGGAGAGACAAAGAAAATATGGACCCTTAGATCGTCCAAATAAAAACGCAGGCATCAGATCACCCAAAGTGAATCTGAAACATCAGATCTGGAGGAGACATGGCGAAGATTAGAGAACTCTGGGTAAAGTCCCGAATTAAATATGAGCCATTAGATCTGGATGAGATGTGGCGAAGATCTGAGAAATTCAGGTAAAGTCATGAAGTAAATGTGAGCCATCAAATCTGGAGGAGACATGGTGAAGATTTGAGAACTCCGGGTAAAGTCCCGAAGTAAATCTGAGCCCTCATATCTAGAGGGGACGTGGATAAAATATGAGAACTCTAGATAAAGTCCCGAAGAGATTCATAGTCATCATATTCAGGGGATATGTGGAGAAAATCCATGCACTCTGAGTAAAGACCCTAAGTAATCCTCAATTGTCAAATCAAGAGGACACATGTCGGTGGATTATAGCCTCCGAGTAAAATCCATTTGGAGGAAGGCGAGGTTTGACATTTGAGATTTTTGAAGCCCAAAAATTTGATTCGACGAGAACTATCGATGTTAAGGTGGAAATGTGGCCAAAAATCCATAATTCCAAAAGAAAGCGGAGGGGAAAAGGTTCGAAGACCCAGAGAAGATCTTGATCGTTGATCGAGAAGGGAGTCGTAGGACCATTGATCTAGTTGTGGAAGACAAAGTCCTGAAGTGGGAGAACAACCATCGATTAGGGAGAGTATGTGTCACTGAATATTCCACTCTAGAAGATAACCAGTCATAGGTAGAGAGGTTGAGATTTGAGATATTAGAAGTCCGAATACCTGAGGGAGATCTCGACCGTTGATAGAGAATAAGGCCACAAGATCGTTGATTCGAGTTGAAGAGTCAAACACCCGAAATAGAGGCAGAGTCATTGATTTAGGAGGACAGGTGTCAACAAATCATCATCTCTGAAATATTGAAGTAAGGAGGAAGGCGGAGTTTGATATTTGAAAAAACTAAATTCTGGAATCACGAAGGTGATCTTGACCATTGATCGAGAAGGGGCAGATCTGTTCTATAGATTGGAAAAGTGCAGACCTAGATTATCAGTTCAAAAAATATCCCCAAGATCACGAGATAGATGATCCCGTAACATTTCAAGGACATGACATGCTCAGACATTATTTTTCCCATGATCGCATATTTCCGCAAGGTCATAGCCCAAGGGAATATGTAGGAAGGGGCCAGTGAAAAGGAGCTAGCATCCGCAAAATGAAGAGCACTGAGAGCGCGTAGATAGAGGGTGAAAGTATCACATGACCTGTGCCTAAAGGATAAAAATTGGCATGTGTATAATGGTTTTAGGTTAAACTATGAGCTCGAAGAGTCAATCTGAATCAGAACATTGAAATATCCTAGACTAGGATGTCGCAAAACCCCATGAAGATAGGTGGGTTACATCAGGTGGTATCAGAGCTTGAATTTTCATCTGTAGATTTTAGGTGAAAGAGAAGGAAGAGAAAGCCAAAAATTGTTTGTAGATAGCAGGAAAAGGGCAAGACGATGACATGAGCTGATTTGGTAACATTGGATGATATCAGAGGTTCAAATTTACCTATAGACAATAGGTGAAAATAATACAAAGTACTGATTCTCTGTGAGAATTTTGTTGCACGCACACAACAACAACAAAAATTTAAAAGAATAGGTGAGCTATGAAGGAAGATGGAGGTCCTCTCAGATGTGGAGTGATCCATAGGCTTGTCAGGAGGGCAGGTAGAAGGTGGAAATGGCTACTGAAGGCCATGAACATGGTTGAAGAGAAGACCACAAGAAAAAAAAGAAATCCAGAGATGAATATGGAGCTCAATGATATAAGCGCAAGGATGGAACAACTAGCATTGAATATGCAGTAAGAGGCAAGGGTACACTAGAGGTACAAGTTTCCTCTGAATAGGAAGGTAAAATGGATTGTTGATAATTTGTTAGCCAGAAAAAAGCAACAAGAGTTGAGAAGGTGGCTGATGGAATTAGAAAACCTCAGTGACACAAAGGAGGAACATATTCACATATGTGAACCATAAATTGGGAGACACCTCAGTGATGAAGAGGAGGTGAGATCATATGAAGATATCAAAAACTGCTAGGTGGAAAGAAATGAACTTTCAAGTTGCCAGGTGGGCAATAGAAAGAGATCAATGGAGTGTATCATATACTTCCAGGGGACTAGTGTTGAAAGTTCATATTTCCAGGTGGGAAATGATATGAGATCAGTTGATCCCATAGACTACCGAGTGGGCAGAAGAGAAGTCCCAAATTGCTAGGTGGGCAGGGAGAAAGAAATGAGATTGTTTGAAAGTCTCAAGAGCTCAAAATTGGGTTCAGGTCAGAAAAGAGTGATGATAGGTGAAGATTCATACAGTTTTGTAGACCATGTGAATGAGGATGATGAGAAGTTAAATACCTTCACCATCCAAGGAGAGGATAAGAGGAGAATTTTGATTATTGGAGGGATAAAGACATTCCTACCAAACAACCAAGTAGAGGCCAGTGCACATGATGAAAGTGAAACATAAGAAGAAATAAATCTAGAAGAAACTTTCAAAGAGGAAGAAATGGAGTGGACAATGATGTCTACCCCAGAATAAAGAGAAGAGAATTTAGCAGAATTTCTCAAAATTTTTAGCCAGGAAGATGAACATGAGATGACTACAACATTGGAGCTTGAAGAGGAAGAGGAAGCAAACAACGTGGACTTTGTTGATCTATATGAAGAACTAGAAGCCCTAGAGAGAAGGGTGATAGTGCAAAGCAAAGACATCCAACTGGTTAAGTTGGAAGCAAATGGAGGAGCATACCAGATGAGGCGATTTGGAGATATTCCAGCACAAGAGGAGATGATAGAAACTAATCTGCCAAAGGAGGAAGATGAGAAACAACTCAGTGATGAGACCACCAAAATAGAGTCTGAATCAGAGTGGAAAATTAATGCCACAAGGGGAAATGAATAAAACATGGGAGATCAAGTATATTTTCCCATTTATAAGTATGGAGAGGAGGAAGTGCAGCAGAGAAGACTGCATATGAAGAGCCAACCACTGGAGTAGTTGGACAGGGTGATAGAGGAGATCAGGAAGTTGATGTTGAGGTCATCAGAAACAGTCAGAAGAGGGGAGTTTAATAGGGGAGAACCTTCCATAGCTGCAGGGAAGAAGGAGAAGAAGAAGCAGCAACAACATAGCTGGAAAGGAGAAATACGACAACTCCAAAAGAGAGTTTGGGATCCAGGTGGTTTCCAACACTGGAGAAGAGGAGCTCATAGCAGTGGAGTATGATGCAGGAGCATCGCTCCACCTCAACAATGCACCAACATTCCATCACATTAGTGCACATTTCAGGGAAGGAGAGGCATTGAACCTCTCATTTTTAAAATTCAAAATCATATCCTATAGGGATTTGGGTTGTAAGGATTTAATATCTGAGCCATATCTTTGTACAGGTAGTGGATATTTTCCCCTTAAATAGTTGCTTGTAAATAGTTCTAGATCGTAGTCAGGTCTAGATATTCATTTATGTAATTAAAATGTAGGATTATGGTGTCTTAACTGAGACAATAATGACACTAAGGAGGTGGAGAGGATAAGATCGTAGAGCCCTCATTTTGTAATAAGAGAGAGAGATCTTGGTAGAGAGGTTTTAGAAGCAGAACTCAGGATAGGGTTAGATGAGGAGAGCTTGTGAGAACTGGGACTCTGTTACAGTCCAGTCTTTGTAAAACATCTGTATAGGCACACTGAGATAATAGAAAAGGAGTTGTTCTTGCATATTATGTGTTTATGTATTTGTGTTTATCATTATGCTTTTATATGTCATTCATGTTCTAAATGTATGAACTGGTGAATTATTGTATGAGTTTCAATTGTTTCTCATCTTTGATTTTAGAGTGAAAGGAGTGCATTTTTTCCGCAAGGAGTGCATTGAAAGAGGTGAGTTAACCTAAGAAAGGCTGAAGAGACATACCATTGGACCTTCATCAGCAGAAGTGAAAGGAGTGCATAAGAAGAACTCTGTGTTGAGTTCGAAGAGAAACAAAGTTACTGACAATTTTGTAGAGCTCTGGCAGGTGGGTATAAAGCTAGTGAAAGTGTGCACATAGAGAATCTCAGGGAGAAGAGTATCATAGGAAGATACTCACATATTTTTTGAACACTCTATAAAAAAAATCTTTGCAAAGTGTGCATCGAGCAAGGAGAACGCCAAGAGGTTGAGAAGAATTTATTTTCAAGAAATCCTTCAGATCTAAGTTTGAAGAAATCCCAGAGATGCAAGGAGTTCATGGGAGATAAAAATATTTGAGGATATCAAGCTCAGAAGGGATAATGCAAAGAGTTCATAGGAGACAAAATTATTCTAATTCCAAAAGCTCAGAAGAGATAATGCTTGCAAGAAGTGTAAGAGAGACCCAAGATAGTTGGGTCACAGGAGAAATTTCAAAGGCTGAAACCTTTGAACACTGACTAAATATTCTAAGTTTGGAGAGGTCAAAATATTAGGAGGAGAAACAACAACCATTATATTGATTGTGAGGAGGAGGAGGATCCTGGATCATTAGATCAATGTCCAGTGACATAAGGAAGCGCAGAGGAGGAAATAGATCTCGGTCATCAGATATGAGTGCAAGGGATTGAAAATTGTTTGATCAATGTAAAGTGCATGGGATTTAACCCTTGTGTGCACAGGAGGACTGGTAAAATTTTGTGGGTTGATATTTCTAAGCCTGAAGAGCTGTAAACCTGAAGTAGAATCTCAACCATTTGATCAATCGAAGAAGATATGAGTCATCAGATCACCCAAATTAAATATCGAGTGTTGGATATCTAAGGAGAAGTCTGAGCCATCAGATATTGTTAGTTCTAGAGGAGGCAAGTTTGAGACTTGAAAACCCTGAAGCACAAAGAGTTAGAGAGCCAAAGAAAATATGGACCCTCAGATCATCCGAAGAAAATATCAAGCATTGGATCACCCAAAGTGAATCTGAGCCATCAGATCTAGAGGAGACGTGGTGAAGATCGGAGATTTCCTGGTAAATTCCTGAAGTAAATCCGAGCCATCAAATCTAGAGGAGACGTGGTGAAGATATGAGAACTCTGGGTAAAATCCTAAATTAAATATGAGCCATCATATCTAGAGGATACGTGGCAAAGATCTGAAAACTCTGGGTAAAGTACCGAAGTAAATATGTTGCATCAGATCTGGAGGGGACATGACAAAAATATGAGCACTCCAGGTAAATTCCCGAAGAAATTCATAACCGTCAGATTTAGGGGAGACGAGGAGAAAATGCATGCACTCCATGTAAATATCTGAAGTAATACTCGATCGTCAGATCAAGAGACACGCATCGATGGATTATAGCCTTCGAGTAAAATCCATTTGGAGGAAGGAGAGGTTTGAAATTTGAGATTTCTGAAACCCAGAAATCTGAATCGATGAGAACTATTGATGTGAAGGTGGACACGTGGAAACATATCTATAACTCCGGAAGAAAGAGGAAGGAGAAAGGTTTGGAGACTTGGAGAATATATTGATCATTGATCAAGAAGGGAGTCATAGGACCATTGATCTGGTTGAGGAAGCCAAAGTCTCAAAGTGGAAGCACAATCATCGATTGGGGAGAGTATGTGTCAACAGATCTTCCACTCTGGAAGATAACCATTCATAGGTAGCGAGGGTTGAGATTTGAGATCTTAGAAGTATGAGGACCCAAGGGAGATCTCAACCATTGATCAAGAAGAAGGCCACATGACCATTGATTCAAGTTGAAGAGTCAGACACCCGAAATAGAGGCAGAGTCATTGATTTGGGAGGACAAGTGTTAGTAGATCGCCAAGTCTGAAATATTGAAGTATGGAGGAAGGCGGAGTTTGAGATTTGAAAAACACAAAGTTTGGAATCACAAAGGTGATATCGAATGTTGATCGATAAGGGGAAGATATGGTCCATAGATTGGAAAAGCGTAGATATGAATCGTCAGTTCATACATAATCGTCAATATCGCGAGATCGACGATCCCGTAATATTTCGGGGATAGGATATACTCACATGTTAATTTTCCCACGATCGCATATTTATGAAATTTCGTAGCCAAGGGGAATATTTAGGAAGGGGTTATTGGAAAGGATCTATCACCCATGAAATGAAGAGCGCCCACAGTACATATACAAAGGGTGTGGGTATCACAGTACCTACGCCTAAAGGAGAAAAAGGGGCATGTGTATAATTGTTTTGGGTTCAACTACAAGCCCAAAGAGTCAATCCGACTCAAAAAATTGAAAAATCCTAGATCGAGAGGTTTCAAAACCCCATGAGGGTAGGGGGGCTACCTCACAATACCTTCGAGGATCTGTTCATTAAGTGGTTGGAGTACGAGAAGAGTCACCCACTTAAGTGATATCTTGAGATGACTCTTAAAAAAATGATAGAAGAGAACACCATGTGGCGAGTTTTGTTTTACTTAGTTTCACTTTAGTAGTTATTTTTAGTTAATAGTATGTTATAAATAGGAGGATCGACCTATTAACATAGGTCGATGGTTCCTTCTAAGATCCTCATTTTTTTTTTTGTTAAGAACTATTTTAGAGCTGCCTTTAATTGAGAAGTCCTTTTTGTACCAGAGACAAGTTTGTGTTTTCATCAAATGCATGTATGATTGGATGTGGAGAAGAATTGTTTTTTATTTTGTCTCATGCATGGATGTTGTAATGAGTAAGAGCTGCTAAATCTATTGATAAGTTATATGATTCAATGTTTTATAGTTCTTGTCTTTAATGATGAAAACAAATCATTGTGTTGTTATGTGATTGATAATTATAGTTGAGTGAATTATTTTACTTGCCATTGTTTATCACATGCATGTTTTCTTTTTATAATTTGTATCTTAGTCAATAATTGGAATACCCGCATGGTTAAGATATTATTACTAGGCCTCTGCTAGATGATCATTTTCTGCATGCTAGAGTGAAAGGTTATCCCAAGCTCAACCTCTTCTCTAGTATTTAAGTTTGTTCTCACTTTGTCACTTAGTTGGTTTATACTAGATTTATCTTATATCAGTCCTACCTAAGATAAAACACAAAAAGAGAACGTCTGAACTGAAGGAGAAACCCTTCACAAGAAAACATAAATCCCATCGATTATTTTGGCTGGATTAAAAAATCTGGAGAACCATTCCACTATTAAACATTGCAGAGTATAATTGGGCCTTAGTGTTAGGTTTGGTTCCTGTTGTTGAGTTAAAGAGATTTAGGACCCCACAAAAATACCATTCATAGGATGACAGAGCTACTGGAAAAAAGTGGCCAGTTCTGGAGACATTTGTTGGAATATGGAAGCTTGCAAGACCTGTAAGAAAGGGAAGAGAAGGTACATGTAGTAATGGAAGACATAAAACATTGACATAAGATAGTGTCACTGCTAGAAAATATTAAGACATCTATGGAAATGAAGAACCTAGAGATAGAGGAGAAAGTAGTGCAGGTGCATATAATTGCAAGACATGCTTAGTTGGATCCCTGACAGGAAAAGGCAGAGAAATTGGTCGTGGAGATTGATGCAGTGAAACTGCACATAGAAAATATAGGCTTGGAGGGGGGAGAAATATTGAGACCTCTAGTCACTGTGCAGGTGGTGGAAGCCATGATGGAGAAAAGAAACCAAGCTAAGGAAAAAATCCAACATATAACAGAGATGTATGAAGCACTGGCACAAGTGATAAGGGATGCAAACGTCAATGAGTCACGATGTTAGTTTTGAGGGCCTGTTGGTGTAGGCCAATTTTTGGGAGAACCAAGGAAGTTTTGAAGTAGTCAAGACAGTGCCGAAAAATATGGGAGCATACCAGAAACAAAGGAAAAGTTGTGTCAGAAAACGAGGAAAAGAAGTACTGAGAAAAGTAGTTACTTTGTGGACAAACTATTGCAGAGCAGTTAGAAAGTGGACAAGTGCTGACTTGGAGAAATGTTGGATCGAGGACCAGCCGAGATTTACTCAATTATAAAGTATACATACCTAATCCACTTAGGGTTAAGGTTTTTGTAAGGGATTTGTCACAGTTTTGTATAAGTAGAATGTATTAGGATGATGAGAGGGTTGTTGTTGTTGCCCTTTTTGTGGTGTGTAGGGTTGTTGTTAATGTTGTCCATTTTTTAGAAGTGTGTATTTTCAAGAGAATGATGTTGTTGGAACAAAGGAAGACCCAGGGTTAAGCTCTAATAGTGCACCGACAAGCCCTAAATACTGGCCCTTTCGGCAACACCTACGAAGCAGATGTAGTCTCACCCGAAGTAGAAATAGAGGGTTGCAAGACACGGGTGTCTACAACCAGATGAAATGTATGTGCATACAAAATAACAACATACAACAACCCAGTTATTCTTACCAAGAATTAACCTACTTCTCACAGTTATATCTCAGATCTACACAATAATTCATCTATTGAATAACAAAAGGTAAAAGAACATGACATCAATAACAAAACAACAAGATATACATGGTTCACCCTCTCCCTAGGGATACGTCCACAAAACTATGTTTTTTTATATTATATAAAACATACAGTTCTATATTCACTCTTAGCTCACAGATCTCCCTTTTTCTCCTCTCTTTCCCCTCCCTGTGCATCCAGTTGCAGGGTTGATCTTTGCACCCAGATGGATATCTTACAACACATACTTCTCTTATTGCCCAATGCCTCTCTCTCTCTTACTAAAATAATCACTCATAACATCAACGAACTATGAATGAACCCATTCCAGGTCCTCTTGACCCTTATTTATACATTACAATGACTCAGCGACAACCTTAGGCCAACAGCTAGGTGTCAAAACACTAGATACCAAAACCCTAGGTCAACTTGACCCGTGTTTTTAGGGCTTCACCAGCTTGTCTTTCCTTATTTCTCATGAGGTGATCCAAATCATCCATTAGTGGTTTTTTCCTCTTGATGAGTTGTCCACTATCCACCTTCCTTTCTGATCTGTCATCCTCAATCTCCTAGTCCAATGACTCGCTTTCTCTTACTTTTCTCCATGTTTTCTTCTCTTTTGGCCACTTCAACCCAATCTCAATCAACTTGTCTTCTGTGTAGTTTACATTTCAAATTTTATTCTATAATATTCACTTCCTTCCATAACCAAGGGCCAACAACCCCCTAACACTCACATGTGACTTGTCCCGAGGCACTTTAGGTCTAAACCTTCTATTTCACTTCAAATTCAGACTGCATAGAGCATCCTATACTTTCTTCTCTGTTCCTCCACCCTGTGTGCAGACTGTCTTTCTATGTCTGGTACCCATTTTCAATTACACCTGGTACCTATACCCTTCTCCTTCTTCTTTTAATGAGATTTGTGAGGTAGCTGGTTGTCATAGTACAATTTCAACTGGCTCCCATTTACCAATCCTTCCTTCCATTCTCCATTCAAAGTCTTTAGTCGTGAAAATCTTTCTTCTGTAACATAAGGAACCTCATATGGACCAAGCCAATGTGTCCTAAACTTCCCTGAATGCTTCATGAACTTGCTGTCATATACCAATACCAGATCTCCTTGCTTGAAGGATTTCTTCTTAATGTGCCTGTCATGATAGGCCTTTTCTCTTTCCTTTTGTACTTGTTGATGGAAACCTGTAATAAATATGTTTTCTTATAGTTCGACCAACTGCATGAGCCCTTCTTGAGCAACGCCCATGCCATCCATATCTATGAAGGCAACAATTTTGAGGCTAGGAACCAAATATTCCATAGGGACAACTACTTCAAGACCATAAACCAACTTAAATGGAGTCTGCATGGTCATCTTATTACAAGTGGTTCTATAGGCCTATAACACTGCCGATACTCTCAAATACCAGTCATCTATGTTTACACTACAAATATTTGTTAGCACAATATCCAAGATATTATTGAAAGCTTCAACTGTATCGTTCTCCTATGGATGTTAGGGAGTTCTCTTCTGATGATGAACTTCAAATTCTCGAGTCAAGGCTTCAACAGTTTTATTAATAAAATGTGTACCTTGATCACTCATAAGGATCTTTGGTCATCTAAAATGGGTTATGATATCATCAAATATGAAATGCGTAGTTGTAGTTTCACTACAGTCCTTAACTGCTCTGGCTTCTGCCCATCTTGTCAAATACTTTATCACAGTGATGATGTATCGAGATCCTGTGCGCTTCCCTGGTGGGTTGATATGACCCACGAAGTCAATGTCATATTTCTCAAAGGCCTCTAAGGTTAGCTGGGCTACTAATGGCATTTCATCTCTTTTGGATGGTTTCCCAACTCTTTGTCATACATCGTAGGCTCTGTAGTATTCTTTAGCATCTATGTGTAAAGTAGAACACCAAAGGCCATCTCTAAGAACCTTCTGCGTTGCTTCTTTCCCTGCATAGTGTCCTCTTGCGATTCCCTCATGTGCTTCTGCTAGAATTAGTGGTATTTCTGCCTCCATGACACATCTCCTCAAGATATCATCTAGTCCCATTTTGTATAGTTGTTCGACTATAAGTGAAAAATCTGCAACGCGCACTACCAACTATTTCTTCTGGGTGATTGTATATTCACTAAGTGCCATTCCTATGTTCAAGAATTGAACTATCTCAGCGAAGTGATCATCAACCTGCCTAATGGCCAACAATTGTGCATCCAATAGTGTATCCTCAAAACTAGTAGGTTTCTCTCCATGTTCCAACCTCGACAAGTGGTCAAGTCCCTTGTTCATTCTCCTTGGCTTAACCATGATCTCAAAATCATATTCCTGAAATAGAAGAAGACATATGCATATTCTTCCCCCCAACACTGTCTTGTTGACTAGGTATTTCAGCGCAGAGTGATCAATGAACATATTAAAGTGTCATCCCAACAAGTAGTGGAGAATCTTCTGCAGTGCATACACCATGGATAACCCTTCTCTCCCAGTGGTGGTGTAATTGATTTCAGCTGTAGATAATTTCCTTATAGAAAAGGCTAACAGGTGGTCAATGTCTCCTGCTCCTGGTTGTTCTAAGACTTCTCCTAATGTGATATAAGATGCTTCGACATGCACATGAAATTAATTCCTCCAATCTGGGAAAACTAGAATAGGTGCAGTAACCATTTTTTGTTTTAGTGTGTCGAAGCTCTGATGGAATTCTTCTGTCCATTGAAATGAAAATATTTCTTCAAAATCTTCTCCATGGGTGTTGTGATCTGTGCATATATTTTGATGAACTTGCTATAGTATCCATTATGTCCTAGTGCAATGTGCAACTGTTTAACTGAAGTAGGAGGGGGTAAATCGACTATAATGGAAATCTTAGATGGATCTACCAACAATCCTTGCTTACACACAATATGGCCTAGAAACACTCCAAAGGGTGAAAAGAAGATGCACTTCTTCAGGTTCAGGGCAATTTGACATTGCCTGCACTTATCCAACAATAGTCTTAAGAATTCAATATGGTTTTTCAATAAGCTAAAACCAATCCAATCATCGAAGTAGGCTTCCAGAAATTTATGTAAAAATTCCTTGAATGCTTCGACCACCACCCTAGAAAATATGGTTGGTGCATTCTTCAATATGAAAGGCATCATTGTGTACTGATAGGATCCACATTTTGTTTCAAATGTGGTATTATGGTGATCTTCTTTGGAAATCCCGATCTGATGGTATCCTAA
>JZKD02S0151448.1:0-23567 GCA_000966675.3 Picea glauca | reverse complement strand
TCGCATCATTTTCTAGCAAAAAACCCAGCAATATCCCTATGGGATCTTTCCAGTATAGTGAACTATCCAGGATGCAAAACCTAACTACTTTGAGCTTTAGAAATCTGGCCTTGGTGTTACTTAAATGTAGAGGGGTTTGCAGGTTCCTTATCACATAGATGATGTATGTATACCATGGTGAATCGATGAAATCCTAAGGTACCTGCATAGTTGTTTCTTCCTTAGGATTCTCTGACAGATCAACGATGAAGTTTATCCCCACAGCGTCACAGTCCGACTGCACCATCAAATTTGCAAGGCCCTACCCTTTAATCAACTTCGTAAGTTTGATTTCGAGATCATATTCCAGCATGGTCGCTATCCATTTACCCCTCCTCCCCTCAGGGTCAGGTTGAGTTAGGATATCCTTGACTGAGTTACTAGGCACGCAAGCAATAACATGGGAGTGTAATATGTACATCCTGAACTCCTTTATGGATTTTACTAAGGCATATGCTTGTTTCTCCATAATGTCGTACCTTAGTAGAGAATCCCTCAGTGTTTGACTAAAATAGGCTATGGGATTCTCGAAGTTTTGTTCGTCTTTCTGTAACAGCACGTCAGCAATCGTATGCTCTAAGGCGAATGAAAACAGGATAAAATCTTTCGTGAAGTCTGGACTGGCTAGCACAGGAGATATAGTTAGCGCCACCTTGATATCTTCAAATGACTTCTTGGATTTCGGGTTCCACTTGATCTCATTCCCCTTTCTGAGCATGCAGCTGATATGTTTTATAATCTCTGCCAGGTTCGGGATGAATCTTCTCAAAAAGTTTACTTTCCTCTGGAAGGATTGCACTTCCTTCTTACTACGCAGAGTACCAATTTTTAGGATTCCTTCATCCCTGCTGGGGACTATCTTAATGCCATCTTTCGAGATAATGTGCCCCAACAACTTCCCTTCTTCCATCCCGAAATGTGATTTCTTTGGATTTAGCGATATGTTGAACTTCCTGCACTTCTGGAAAAACCTTTTCAGATGCTCGAGGTGTTCTTCGTCGGAGTCAGAGTATACTATGATGTCATCCAGATAGATCACAATAAAATTGTCCTTTTTGTCAGCAAACATGATGTCCATTTCCCTCTGGAAGGTAGCTCCAGCGTTCATCAGGATGAAAGGCATGTTGGCATACATGAACATCCCCCATGGTGTCGTAAAAGAAGTCTTTTCCCTATCATCCAGGTGTACCAAGATCTAATTGTAACTCAAAAAACTGTACAACTTGGACATCTTCTAGGACCCCACCACCTTTTGTAGAATATAGTCCATTTTAGGGAGCGGGTAGTGGTCCTTGAGGGACACTTTGTTTAAGTTACAAAAATCCACACACAGTCTTATTTCACCGCTCTTTTTTCTAACAGGTACCAAGTTGTCCACCCACATAGAAAACCTTAAAGAAACGATAATTTCAGCTTCGAAAAGTTTCTTTACCTCCTTTTCTATTAGTGGTAGTAGTAGGAGATTTATCCATCGCAACTTATGTTTGAACTGCCTCTGGTCTTCTTTGAGAGGGATGACGTACTGAATCACTTTAGTGTCATACACCTTCAAGTCGTCATAACTCCAAGCAAAAACATAAGGGAAATCCTTCATGAGCTTGATGTAGTCTTTTTTGACCTCTGGACTGAGCGTTTTCAAATATTTGATTATTTTCGGGTCCTCCACAGTCCCGATGTTGCAGTCTTCCACATCCTCATCATTTACAATGATCTTGGGATACCTATCCACGTTGTTTTCGTCAAGCAACTTTTCTAATGGAACTAGCCCCTTTGGAATGATGTTATTTTTCAGTTGTACTATGTCCCTTCCCGCTATCTGGTTCTGGAAAGGATCGTCATTTTTGCACGCTTTTGCACTCCCATCTTCGTCGCAATAGCACTCGTCATCAATGTTTATGTTAGCGAACTTGTCGCTCATTCAGAGAAATATCTACACTTGTTTGTCGTCCTCAAACACCTGCCAATGTTTGATATTATCAGGCGTTGTCGACCTGTGTTTAAATTCTATCTCGTATTTTATGTTTGGGAAGATGGGGATTTTAAAAACCGAGGCCGAGGTGGCCAATGCATCGGGGATCTGATTTTTCTCCCTTGGGATAGAGGATAGATCATACTCTGAAAATTATTCAAGGAGGTCTAGCGCCAAATTTTTGTATGCTCTCAGCTTGGAGTGTTTGGATTGATATATTACTTTCACCTGGTTTATAACCAACTCAGAGTCTTTGCGCACTGTTATCCTCTTCGCGCCCAGTTATTTCAAAACCTTCAAGCCTAAGATCAGTGCCTCATACTCGGCCATTTTGTTTGTACATTCAAACGCGAGCTTGTATGAGAAAAACTTTGTTCCCACCTCGGGGGGGCTTATCCATATGTCGAAACCTGCTCCTTCTTTACTGAAAGCGCCATCAAAAATCATGTTCCATATCTCATTTTTCGCACGGTTCTCTGGTTTAGCGCACTCTGTTGCTTGTCGTGCAGTTTCCTCATTGGTTGTCATGATGGTTGTCGGCTCTTCCTCTTCAAAGCTCATGTCATTGTAGAATATAGAGGAACCAACCTCAGTGTCGACATAATATATAGGATGGTTATTCAGCTGCGTCTTACTGCTTACCACGTATTTCAGCAGCACTTCTCTATAGATCCGTCTATGCTGGCCAAAGATAGGAATGGTGGAATATGACATGTCCATTTGTAGAGTCCCATTTATCTTCGCAGCCCACGACCTGGAAAACATCATTCCAAACTTAGGGGGTATGTCTGCCATGACCACGTCCATAACCATGTTTTTCGAAGGAATTTGAGCCAGTGATACGACCAGGTCTTTGATGAGACCCAAGCACTTGACTTTCCTCGAGTCAAAAGAAGAAAGGTCCTTATAGGGCCTAGTGATGTCCAAACCCAACTCGTCCATGATCACCTTTGGCATGAGGTTGTGCGATGCGCCTGAATCCAACATGGTGTTATGTAGGGTCATGTCATGGATTTTTAGACTGACATAGAACGGGGGAACATCCTCAGTATCACTTGTATCCTCAACGTGCGGACCAAATAGAATAGAAGGGTGATCGTCTTGGACGTTCAAAGTATCGTGGGTCCCTCCCATTTTTAGCATTTTAATAATTTTCTCCTGATACTCGCCCTTTCTGATAAGTTCGTTGAACGAGACAGAGATTTTGATTTTATCCATTTCATGCTCAAAGTTAAAAGGGGGACAGACGTTCTCTACCTCTTTTCCACACACTTCCCGGCTTGTTTCCGATGCTTTCCTTGGGGCTTCCTCCTTTGAATTTTTCTTTTTAGCTGCATCCTTTGTTGGGTTGTCCATCTTNGCTCCTCTCTGAGTTGTCTCTTAAGCCACATTACGTTTCCTTCGTGGCCTTGTGATGCTAACACTTCAAGGGTCTTTGTTGTCAACTGTTGTCTCAATTCCCTATTTTCCTGCTAAAGTTCGGCGACATCGAGTTTCACTTGTTTCAGCTGTTGATATGGCTCTCAAACATTAGTGTATGTGACATCTTTCCTCCTCATCCTGATCCCGCTCCCTAGGCTTGTACCTTCGACAGGTTCCAACTGAATAGTGTGCATAAGTGATTCTTCGGCAGCCGATCTTGCGCGCAACTTGTTTGGAACTTGGGATCCTCGAATTCCTTGTTCTTCCTTGGCTTGCCCCTTCTCCGGGGCATCTGTTGTTGGGGAGACAGGGCTTCTGACGTATTTCTTTCCTGTGCAACTTCTTCCACTCTAGGCTCCATGCGGTTTGATATCCTTGCTTCCACGGGAAAAGGTGGAACTTCCTTGGGATCCTTGGGAGTTCCTGGTGTGAGTGAGAATGAATCCTAGCCGCTTTGGGGATCATCCCTAGCGCTTCTGCCACTTCGCGTGCCCTTTCTTACATTTTGGGAGGTTTCCATGGTGAAACCCATATTTGTGTTGCATGCGGTGGATCTGGAAAAGGCCCAGGGCGGAAAAGTCGATCGACCTGGCCTGGCAAGAAAATATTACAAACAATGCATAACCCCGATTTTCAAATAGAATGTGTGCAGAGCATCTGAAATTTATAACAGAGTAGGTGGAAGGAGGTGACGTTCCAAGGAACACTAAATTCATGGCGACTAGATGTTTCGAAATGGACTACATATTTTCCATAGCACATCCGCGCGTGTAAAGTATAGTTGATAAGGTCTGCATAACATACATGATATGAACGCCGTGATTTTTCATTCTTCCAGCCTTCATAATGAGTCGATCATGGTTATTTCACTTGTCGATGTGACTTCTGTTAACAACTTGCCTAGACCTGCGACACGTAAAAAATCCCTTTTTGACAGGACACGACTCTTTGGGATAAAACACATACTTATTTACACATGTTTGGACTCTGACATCCCTTCCCGACTCCAAGGGCCAACTGACCACCTGTTGACTTCGACCCCTTTGTTGTTACGTACCTGACTTCACATGCTTTGACACATGGGCCATAACTCAACTAAAATTGACTCTAATTGAAGAGAAAAATGGCAACTCAAACAATACTCATTGGGATATATCTACATGAATTATAGGGACATCAGGATGGAGCTCTAGGACAAGGGTGGACAACGAGTCATACTAAGAGGTATGTCGATAGGTGCCCCCAGGATTGTGTCTAATCAACACATTGAGGCCCTTTTTAGACATGGGGACATGTCTTGTGTAGTAGAGTTCTTTATTACCATGGAGAAGCCATCACAGGATCGCCAACAATATCCTGTGGATATTCAGGAATTGCTTGGAAAGCATGAAAGAGTGTTTGAACCATTGCCAACATAAAGACCACTTGAAAGAGGATTTGAGCATGTCATTTAGATAGAAGAGGGATTGAATCCCATGATCACCACACCCTACATGTATCCGAAGAGGTTCAAGGATGAAATAGAGAAGGCCATAAAGGATTTATTGGAGATGGAACATATCATGCCTAGTTCTAATCCCTTCGCTTCTTCAGTTGTACGTGAAGAAGACGGATGGAAATATGAGGATGTGCATATACTACATGACATTGAAGAATAAGACCATCAAAAACCGATACCCAATACCTAGGATTTATGAGCTAATAGATGAAATGCATGGGGCAGTGTACTTCTCAAAGGTTGATCTGCGATTAGGATACCACCAGATTTGGGTAAGAGAGGAGGATATCCATAAAACAACATTTAGGTGTCATTATGGGAACTATGAGTTTCTAGTCATGCCCTTCAGGTTGACAAACACACCAGCTACCTTTCAGTCATGCATTAAAAAATATTTCCAACAAAAATTTCATGAAATTCTTACCAGTGTTCTTTGATGGTCTTGTGATCTACAACAGAACATGGGAGGAACATTTGAAGCATCTAGACGAGAATATCCCATTATGGAGGAGAAGTAATTTTTTTCCAAGGATGCAAAGTGCAAGTTTGGGTTCATAGAGATCCTCTATCCGGGGCACATGATTGGTGTTCAGGGAGTAAAGGTACATCAAGAGAAGATCCAGACAATATTAGATTGGCCCACCCCCAGATCACTCATAGATCTATGAGGATTCTTCGAGATATGAAGTTATTATAGACACTTTGTGAAAGGATTTTCACAATTGGTTATTCCATTGAAATACCTCACCAAGAAGGTGGAATTATGATGGTTATAGGATGCACATGTAGCATGACATAATGAATAGGGTGATGAGCACTTTCCTAGTATTATCACTCCCATATTTCATGCAACCTTTTGTCTTGGAGTGTGACGCATTTGGTGAGAGGATAGGCACAGTATTAATGCATAACCAACACCTAATAGCTTTCAAGAGAAAACATCTAAGAGAACTAGAGAAGCTCTATATGACCTATGATAAGGAAATGTTGTCCATCTTGCATGCATTGGCCAAGTTCAGACAGTACCTGGTCGGAGGATGCTTTTTGGTTAGGACTGACCACAACAGCTTGAGATATTTCCTGGAGAATTGGGATCTGAATGAGAGACAACAAAAATGGGTAAGTAAGATGAAAGAATATGATTTTGAAATTAAGTATGTAAAGGGGAAGAATAATATAGTTGTTGATTCCTTATCCAGAAGACCTGCAATTTTCTCTATGATAGAGATCTCAATAGACTAGAAATCCATTCTTTTGGTGGAATACTCCAATAACACCTTCATTTGTGAGATAATGGAGGGAAATATTAAGGATAACAGGTACAAGCTAATGGATGACATCATCTGCTACAAAGACATGATCTATCTTGTCCCTGAGTCCAAACTCAAGGATAAGATTTTGAGGAAAGTACATGACGCACCACTAGCATAGCACCAGGGGTATCTGAAAACCTACAAGAAGGTGAGGGAGATATTTTCCTGGAAGGGTATCAAGGAATATGTACTTCATCATGATAGGGAGTGCATGACTTTCCAACAAAACAAGTCAAATTTTACATATCCGACTAGATTGCTTCAACCATTGTCGATTTTAGAGCAAAAGTGGGATAGTATTTCTATAGATTTCATCACAGTATTCCTAAAGGTGAGGGGTAGGGAATGTATCTACATGGTAGTGGATATATTAACTAAATATGCACACTTACTTTCCATTCCTTCATAGTACAATGCATCTCAGGTAGTATAGATGTTATTCAAGGAGGTGTTTCGACTCCATGGTCTTTTGAGGAACATAGTCAGTGAACGGTATAGTAGGTTCCTCAACACATTTTGGCAGGAGATATTCAAGTTAACTGGGACATAATTGACACCTAGCACTAGCTATCACCCCCAGAAGGACAGGTAAACTGAGATAGTAAATAAATGGATCAAGGGGTACCTGAGGAACTATGTGTCAGGGCAATAGTGGGAATGGATAAAATGGTTTCATCTATGGGAGCATTGTTACAATACCAGTTGTCTCATATCCATCGGGATGATCCCATTCAAGGAATTGTATGGATATGAAGCTCCATATTTTGTAGATTTGGCGTTTGGAGAGAGAAGATCTCCCAAGGCCAAAGACTGGTTGCATGAAATTCAGGACACCTTAAGAGTCTTGAAGGAGAATTTGCAAGTCGCTAAAAATCAATAGAAGACGTATGAAAATAGGAATAGGGTAGAACATATATTTGAGGTTGGGGACCTAGTATTCTTCAGGTTGCATCCTTACAAATAGTCGTCGCTGAAAACGAGTGGTGCAGAGAATTTGAAGCCTCAATTTTATGGACCCTACAGAGTTATCAAGAGATTTGGGGAAGTAGCATATGATTTGGAGCTACCATAGGGAAGGAGGATCCACAACACCTTCCATGTATCTTTCCTCAAGAAGGAATTTGGGATAGCAGGTCACAACTTCGACATATCTTCCTACACTAAATGAGGAAGTGCAGCTAGTTCTAGCTCTTGAGAGGATTGTTGATGTCAGGGAACGGAGGCCGAGGAGCAGAGTCATTCAAGAGTACTTGGTTGCATGGAGAGGATTTCCCATGGAACATGATTCTTGGGAAGGAAAGTGTATATTACAACACCTTGATCTGGAATTGCTTGAGGACAAGAAATCTTGGGAAGGGAGGACTGTAATGTCCACTTCCAATTGATCGTGATGGAGGATGACTAAATAACCTATACAACTCCCGTAGGCTATAGTCAATAAGGGAAAGGGAGTCAAGGAGGTTTATTTGGTGTCACTAGACTGATCAATCCTAAAGTGACATTAAATAAAATAAATAATTATATTTAAATGAAATTGGAGGGAAAATAAAGTGAGGGTTTTATTTGGTCAAAAAAATGAAAAGATCTAGAAGGCTCAGAGGAAGGATAAATAGAGGGGTAACCCTTTTCTTTGACATTATGATTTGATATCTCATTTTGGAGTGTTATTTGAGCCATTGTTTCATTGGGGTTTAGAAAAACCCTTCCACTACAGTAGCTTAGCTTCGGTGGTGCAATATCCACCCTAGCTAGACAAAAGGGGAGTCCACCTAGGATTTCCACTAGAGCTTCAGTTGGAGATTTATGTTCAGTTGGAGTTTTGTGCAAGAAGTTTGTGAATATTTTCCAAAGAGGCCGATTCTGAATTTTAAAAGTGATGGAAGGGTTTCAGAGAGACCATAGTTCAAGGCACTCATGTGGGTTGAGTACAGGGCATCCCGCAAGGCCGCACTAGACGTCCAACAATTGTCCCACGAGGACCTCTGCGATCAAGGTTGCAGCAGGTCGATTGGATCAGGTTCATAGGGTTACAAGAGGATTGAAGGGATGCTAGCAGAGAGGACGTTGTTGGAGCAGGGTGTCACAATGAGCATCATTAGATTTGGCATCATTCCAGGTTTCCTTGTATTATTTTTTTTAGTATATTTGTGCAACTACTTTGTATCCATTAGAATTGTGTGTTCAGGAGTTGTTATTACAACCATTAGATATCATTGTATTGTTGTTTCCATCCAAAATAAGATGCTATGATTATCTTCTCTATTTTCTGTGTAATAATGCATGCAATGTGTTTGCCAATATTCTTATATGAGAAAAATGTTTTTAAGGGGTTAACAACAACAATAATACCAAGTGTTTGACATTTTATGTGGTAGAAGAAATACCATCGGCTCGTTCTGTCACAACTAAACCCATTGAGAAAAAAGACGAAGCCCATAAGAATAACACAGTCAGGGATACTCAGTGGATAAAATAGATAGGATGGATATGGGTGAAGATACGTTGTGTCCTACCAGGGGCCACTTTGCTTAAGTAACCAAAGGAGACCTATGCCATGGAGTGCAGGAAACATGAACGACACCCTTGAAGGATCACATGTGTGCATGTATGGAGATGTCCTTGTCACACTTTAGGCCCTATGGCCCCAGTATTCTCACAAATTAAGATAGTGATGTGTCCATTATACAATACCTAAACAAAATATCATTACCAATCCCCTCAACAGTAAATTCTATGAACTTCCTGATGTTTTCACATATTTGGCAGTAAAATTGGTCATCATACGCCACTTAATGCACAAGGATTGATACATTTCCTGGAACATGAATGTTGGTGATAGTGTCTCACACAACGTCCGACCATTTATATTTTGATGGGATTGTCGAGATAGGATACATCTGAGTGAACCGAAGGACCACGATGGTTACTCCCAGAACACATCTTAGTTTCCTCACAGTACCCTCTTGATAGCTTTCCATTCTCGGAATCAATGTTGGATAGCTCAATAGAGAAATTCCTCAATCTATAAAAGGGTCCACAATATTAGTCAAAAGGGCACATTAGAAGTAATGATGAATGAAAATATCAACCTCCTTACCCATCCATAGCTTTCAAAGAACCTCGTTGAAATCATTCCCATGTCTTTGTTCAGCAGACCACATGGCCTAAATCGATCCAGGGTGGCTGAAGACTAACATGTCGCAGAACCGAATTTACCTCAACATGTGAGTTTCAAGGATTCCTGGATGGGGAGAGTGCAAGATGTCCAATTCATAGATTACAATGCTCATGACCCAGGGAAATTCCCCACCTTATCCTTCCACCATTATGTCTGCACCGTCTGTGTTGTAGATGGTAAGTTGTTAGTGCTCACCCAAGAGTGGGCCCAACCCCTCAAACAAGAATGCCTTCTCCCTCTAATTTACTTCCCTCACTTTGGGCATAGAGGGATCATCACCCTGTGTGTTCGTATTTTTCTCACCCTCCTATACAGTGAGTACTTATGGATGAGGGGGGAGTATCTGGTCGATGAAGCAACAATCTATCACATTATTGGCCTACCCATGCAGGGCGATGAGTCGGAAAAATCCTTATCCACTAAATGTGTTTCACAACACAAGATATACACACATATAGTACATGCCACGTGTTGGAATACTGAGAGGCAGGGGGTGAATCAACATGATCACTTTATACCACTTTTAACCACAATATATATTCTTTCACTTTATCAACAATGTTCAATAGTTTATAAACAATGTATCATCTATTATTTCATTCAATATATATCATAAGCATGTAATCATAATCAAATCACATCAACATCACATCAAGAACATAGTACACCAGCATTTACGTGGAAACCCAAATGGGAGAAAACCATGGGATGATTTCTTATATATATATCAAGAATTCATTCATAGGAAGCATAAACTTCCCAATTCTCTAGATGCAACTGGAAGGAGGCTACAACCCCCTATTTATAGGCTCCAACCTAAAGGAAGCTACAACTCCCTGAATTCTCTAAATCCAACCAGAAATAGCTAAAACCCTTGGGTTCTCCATCTCCAACCAGAAGGTGGCTAAAACCACCTAGTTCTCAGGTTCCAACCTAAAGGAAGCTCCAACTCCTTGATTTTTCGACACCAACAAGACGGAGGCTACAACCCCCTTTCCTTTCCCCATCCTGCTGCCCTAAAATATATGTGTAGGCCAACTATCACTACCACAATCATTGCCACTCTCACTACCACTATCTCTGCCACTGTCACATCAACCTGTAACATGTCAACTTGTCATTGTATCCAACCTGTCACTGTTAACCTATCCTACCTATCATTCTCACCGATACTCAACCAGGGCCTCTCACATGCCTCTACCAAGAATGTACCAAGATCACCAACATATAATCAAAATATATGTGTATCAACCATGTACCAAAGCATGTACCAAATCATCAACATGTACCATACCAAGCATCAATCGTGTACCACAACCTGTACCATAAAAAGTGCATCAACCATGCACCAACACCTATACCAAACCATGCATCAACCATGCACCGTAACCTATACCATATGTCTCAACCATCAACCATGTACATCAACACCATACCATGTGCCAACAATGAACATCAACCATGTACATCAACACCATATCATGTACCAATCATATACCATATCATGCCATACACCATATACCAATAAACCAAGATATTAATGCACAATGTATCTCACCAATTATACCTCAACCAACATGTACCATGCATCCAATGATGTGCCTCAAATCATAAACTAAAGCTCACAAAAACATGCCTCAATCATGATCCTCAATATCACCAATATGTAACCTCATAAGACAATATACCAAGCCTCAAGTATGCACCATAACATGTAACCAAACCATACACCAAGATAGTTAATAATGCTTCTAATCAATGTACCATAACATCACCAAGATGTATCATATCACATACTATCATTACCATGCATGTACCATAACACCATAACCATAACCCTTAAAACTTGCCTCTGATCTTGTAGCTGACCTGTTGTACTATAAACTGACCTGTAACTCTTCCACAGTCCTCAGCATCCTGGTACCAACATCCCTTCACAACCTTTTACAAGTCATTCTACATATACATGACTTCCTCTTCTACATCCCATGGATATTCATGCTTTCCTCCACTACAACTTACATATATCTATGCCCTATTGACCTGTAAACCACAGATACCTAAGAAACTAGGGTTACTCAAGCTTGCTACAACTCCAATAATTTCACCTTCAACCTTCCTTCGCAACCTTAGAAACATTTTGTCACACGCTAGCCAAAATATCACAATACTAGACCATAACATTCACAAGATAGATATTCAATTGTAAGTGTGTGTGTGTATAAAAATGAGAGACTCTTTGAGGTGTATTTATACTAATGTTAGGCAACCTCTTTCCTTGTTTTAGGGGTTTCTTGTTACAACTACTTTACCCTATGACCAATACTTGTAACCAACTAGGGGCTTCTTGACCACTCTTTGGGGCTTCCAAATTTACAAGGCCATATCTCCCTAACCGTGAGGAACCACGTGGAATTCTATATATCACCGAAAACAACACGACGTATACTATCCATCTATGATATTCTTACCTGAAATTTTACTATCCTTCATGTCCATATTCATTAATAAAATTCAGGTCCCATAACCACACCTCCAGGGCTTCATGTAGAATTCATCAAATGTATCCATCACATATGATGACATCAACTAACTCACAATCAAACTCGAGCATATAGATGACAACCAACAGTCCAACAATCTCAAGCTTCTGGACTTCTCCAAGGGTTGACATCAATCTCTAAGGGTTGAAATCAATCTCCAATATCACTCTCCAAGGGTTGACAACAATGACAACCAACTGTCCAAACCAACTTTCCAACACCACGGTAGGCTTGGGGTACTCATTTCAGAAATAAACACTCAATCGGTTCGCTTTGCTACGTAGTTGATAGCCTACAAAATCCTGCACAATTGTACAAAGGAGGAGTTCCCATTTGGGATAGTCATTGTAGCTTAATGATGTGTTTTCGGGGTCCAGATGGCATGGTATAAATATGTGATGAATGAATTCATTGATGATTTCTTAGATGCCAAAAATTATGGGAAAGATCTTCATTACAGTTGGATTTTACTGCTTCTCTCTATGGTTGTTAAGTGCCCCCCTTAGGATTTTGAACGACCTGCTAGAAGTCAAAATGCCTTTGAAGCTCCCCATTTCCTGCAACTGCATGAGATAAATGATCATTGCACCAAACAATCCAATGAAGAGTTGTTTCAAAATTGGTACCAACAACTAATCTAGGAAACTGCTTCACAAGATCGCATCCCACGCACCCTCATGGACATGTATGAAGGCCACATTTTATTTGAATGTACTTTCTATAATGTGTTCATTTGTCCCTTTAATGATCATGACGCTACAATGACACTCCTCCCATTTTGCATTATGGAATATTACATCCATAAAGGTGTGTTTGAATGGCCTGCTCAAATCCAACCACTTCCCATTGAGGACACTTCTACTCTAGAAAAACTCACTAAGCAAAATCAGGATCGAAAGAAGGATGAAGTTGTGCGACAGCAAGCGGAGCACACGACCCCCTAGGGAAGGCTTTACAATTATGATATGACTGACAAGATCTCTCGAGATCCCCATCCCATGCAGCGACACACACAATCTACCTCAGTCGAGGAAAAGCGAAAATGGACTAGCCCATCCATCTGTAATTCCATTCCCTCCACACAACAAGGTTTTGTCCATATGATGTCAGGTGTCACCACATTAATAGATTCCTTAAAATGCTAATTGATGATACAAAAAGTGCATTTGGAGGATATGTGAAACGTTGACCATCTCTGTTGTCAACTCAGGGGCGCAACACCAATCCCAGACACGAATAAATGGTTGTCGGCTTCCAACATTAATTCCAATACCTTTTCTCTGGTCCTTGGAGTGGACCCCCCAACTTTACTTACAGTAGATCCAATCGAGGTGGTATCCCATTGCCAGTGATTCCAACTCCCATGATACAAGATTATTCTACCACCCTTCTCTCTTAGTTAAGTGAACGCAATGATAGACTGGGCCAAGCTCACGCATAGTTACAACTCCAACATTAGGTAGAACTCGCCACACATAACCAGGCGCATGAGAAATATCAAAAGGAAATTCAAGGTCATCAAGCATTACAGAGGAGGTATGAAATAGAAAGTGTAGAACACACGGCTTCCCAAGCCCAACACACTGATATCGGTACAATATTCACCGACCTTCCTGGAGCCATGGATAGTATATATGAAAAGATTCCCACTACTTCCTCACAAGGGTGCAACATCCCTCTGGAATTTAATATCTCGGGGAAAAAATCTCTCCTACAGAATATAGAGGCACAACTCGCCACCCTTTATCGACCAATTCACTTAGTAAATCCCATCTTGAATAAGTTCCAACAAAGGCTTGAGTCATCCTGAGTGGCTCTCTACGATAGCCAACATCGAGTGGAAGCGTTCTCCAACATAGTCGATTACGTCTTCACTCTGTGGAACCATATCCAAACTCCCCTAGAAGTATCTACAATCGAAGATTGGGTTCACGCGACATAAGTGGAGGTCACACACTAAAATAAAGATATAACTTATTTTCCTTCAAGGGAACAAACCACTCCAATGCTAACAATTGCAACAAAAATAAAGGAGATAATTGTAGCTTGGGATGAGTAGCAGAGTATGGCAGAGATGATCACTTCTATGGCCAATAAGGCCTTGGTCATATTTACATAGCTCTCCAACGTGCAGGTTGTTGTCGGCCCTCTCATTGAGAAAATATACAAAACGGACCTGAAAGCTACTCAGGTCACAGTCGTGGAAGTCGAGGAAGATTCTTCGTTTACATGGGATCTCCAAGGCTACTTTAATGAGCCCGAGCACCAATTTAAAGAGTTTGTGTAGGAACTCAGAAGCATTGTGCCATTTTTTGAGGAGGTAATTCCATGAGGAAGTTGGTTCGATGATGAGCCAAATAATAGTGGTGGGGCCCTGTTGGCACCCAAAGTTTTGGGTTCATTTCTCACGCGCACACAAACGAAGTTGTTCTCGCTCATTCCAAGATTTGTACATGCCCATTCTAGTTTTGCGCACAACTAAGTTAATTGTGCAAAGAAGGACAAGAAGTGTGTAGTGAACTAAGTTTTGATATTGTGCGCCAAGTCCAAGATACAAAATATGTGAACCAATCCTAATTTTTTCAATAGCGTAGGAAATCAAGAATCCGCGTGCTAGAATCAAGAAAGGAATCATCAGGAAATCTTCTTGAATGATTATGTCTAGCAACACAAGGGATCGTGGAGCTGAAAAAATATGAGCTAGTGAGGCAGTTAATATTTCCCTGATTCGAGAAGGCTACGTGGACTGCAGACATGTTCCAGAAGCATGTGAGGCAGTTTGACAGTAGAACGAGTGGAGCAAAGAAGAAAGAGACAAAGGTCCCGAGCAGAGAAAGCTATAAAAGGAAGCATTGATGTCAAAAATAGAGTTAGATGATTAGAGAGTTAGACACTTGCATAGAAGATTCATTGACTTGTTGTGTACCGAGCTCACTTTGAGCCTCTGTAATGTTGTAATGCTTCTGTACATAAATACGAGTTTGTCATGTGTTTGAGTTCTAAGAAATTTGCATGGCACATTATGTTGTAACTTTGATGAACTGTCTAAGGGAAGATATGAAACGTTGTTAATATCAAATATAATCTGCTTAATGTATAGTTTTGTGTTATGGAATTGAAGGAATAATATAGATGTGACAGTTATGATCTATTATGTGTCTATCATGTGTTATATGGATATGTGTATGTATTATTTTACTTATTAATCAGAGTAATTCATCGGATATGGAATGTATGAATTCCATCCCAGATGGATCCTAGTTTATTTAGTCCTTTATCCCTGTGAGAACGTCTTCATCCTTGGCTAAGGATTGATATGCCAATGAACTAGGATTTTTTTTGGTCAACTATGGTCAAACCCTAGGTATAAACTCCCCAACATTAAGAAGGGCACACACAAGCGTGAGCAACACCGACAATATAGTTAGCATGAAGACACGATTGGTGTGGTTTCTATTTTTGTATACTTCATGGGATACAGATTAATCAATATTTTTGGTGACTAATACATCTAATAAATCCTATATTTGTATTCAATTTCCCTGGTGAATTGGATGTCTTTGGAAAAACCATTTAAGTGGTTGAGAAATTGTTTTTTTTTTGTGACTATGTAGCCAAATGAAAAAACATCATCAATCAAGAAAACTATGAGAATTATTATATCAAGAGTGACAATATTGAATATGACCTTGATGGCTTCTACAATACAAATTTAGTGAGAAAGAAGACGTAATCGAAATTAGCTAAAAGGTCTAGTTTGTCCAAATGGAGATTCTAAATTATGTGAATGGAATTACCCATGTTAAAATCATGAGGTGATACTTAGAAAAAATCTATACAAAACATGCATATTTATGAATTTATAAAAATTACCTCTATTTTTAGAATTTATTGTATCCCTTATGTTAGCACATAGAATTGTAGGAGTAAAAAAAAATCACTTTGGTTTTGTTTTTTGACTCATAGGTTCTTATAAGTCCTAAGTTTTGGGTCTTCATGTTGTGTTCATAGCTTAAATTTTGATTTGAATAACTGAAGTTATTTCTAGCCTTGGTTTAGAGTCTTTATGTCATAATATTTTTCATCATGACAAGATTAATGGTCCTTATGAGTCACACTTTTGATCTTAAAATCATTACCATGACATGTCATGCCTCCCAGTTGTACACAAGTCCTTATTTGTCACCATCCAACCGTTTAGATGTCTAGTCAAAAGTCAGGTGTATTTGTTGCCAACTCACCAGGAGATTTTGCAGCTTACTCATTGGTACCTCAAGCATTCATTTGTCATCATTGCAGTTACGAAACGTGTCAAAGGGGATTTCATGGTTTTCAACGCCTTCATTTAACCAAATTTTCAGGGATTATGTCACAGATTTCCTAACATTCTCCTTGAAGTGCATGATTTGATTTTGAACTTGGCGTTGTTAACTGGAGCTACAGACTGGATGAAGAGGATCACCAATTTTGCATGACTTGCTGACATATCAATTCAAATTTAAAAGCATCATCATCAAACCCAGGTTTACCAGGTACTCCTTGATGGTCTCCACATTGTTCAAAGGTTGAAAATAGGGGTTTATGTTTCCTTATGCACTGGCATTGCGAACTGTTCAAGATTATTTGCTGCCAACTTTTAAATCTTTTCCCATGGTGCCCTAAAACTTGCACACCAATCCAAATTGCTTTCTTGACCTCATGCATATTTTCCTTCGCTGAGAAGCCACCTGCCCCACTAAAATACCTCATCATTGTGAACTAGTTGCTCTGACTCTCCAAAACTTGGCTTTGCGAACCCTCTGTTCCAAAATTGTTGAAACCCTCGTCTTCTGCATCCATTTGAAGTTTAGTCTTAAACGATTGAATGATACCCATATCAAACCTAAGATGTATGGTTTATATTTTGTAGAACCAGGCTTGACTTTTCATATATCATTGGCATTGCAAACTAATATTTATGCTGCTAAAACTCTGTTATTAGAAAAGAAATTTCACATGTCTTCCTTTCATTCCAAATATTAGTGGGGCCACAATCCATTATCCCTCCTATTTGAAGTGTGCTCCATCTCATACCTTGATGTGTATAGAGTGATGTGTATAAAAAATTTCACAAGGTCAGCTCTAGGAAAAACAATATTGTCATTTAAACCCTAAATTCATGTGTACTCTGTTTTCACACACCTAATTGTCTTAACGAATTACAGAAAGCATTCTTATAACAGTAGTTATGGATAGTAAACAACACAATAAGACTCACAATGAAGGGGAGATTGTGAGTACATAACCTTATGATATGCATCTTCTTAACTCTCAATCTTTGTTCATGGAAGCATTTCAAAGGGTAGGTTGTATAAATTTATGTCAAAAGATGTAGAGGGGGCATCCAAAAGTGGCCAAAGAGTTTTCATTAAACATTAATGGGACTAAAACCAAAGTGGGAATGTTAGAGTTTGATGTTTAATATCATTCCATCTCTGTTGCAATAGAGATATCCAACAATGGAGAGAAATGGTTCAAAGCTATGCCACTAAGTTCTTTCGCCTCAAAGGAATTCTTGAAGCTAGAGTTTGGACAACTTGTCCAAAGGAATACCTAGAAGCCACATGCTTGAATGTTTTGACAATATGTGGAGGGTTATCAAGAGATAATTCATAGGTGAGGGGAGGTTCAACATGGTGTACCAATACCACATTAGGATGTTGTTACATTTCACAAGAAAATAAGCCCCGAACCTTCCATTTTATCTTTTTAGAAGCATTGGTAAGATGTCTGACAGATTTCAAGGCAAGTCAAAGAAAGTAGATACCAATGTCATTGATAATGCCATATTTTTCGATAAAATATTCCTACCCCTTCATAGGCAACTCAAAAATCTCTACAGGCATAACATAACCCATCAAGATCAAATTAGGAAATTGGAGGAATAATTCAACCCTTTCAAAGAAGAATTGGAAAAGAGAAACCTAGACAGCCAAGGTTTCTACAAGAAGAAGCTCTGGAACTAAAATATAAAGTCATTGATCTTCCAAAAAAAACCAGCATCATTTTTTGGTCAAAGTTATTTTATATGCATGTGCAACATTTTTGGTGATGGATATGAGTTTTGAACCATAATTATCAGTTTTGGTATCTTTTCCCCAGTCATATATCAAGTTAATGAAGCTTTTCATCATATCTGGACATCTGGTATGATTTTTGAGATGTTGAATCATTGGCAAAAGTGAAACAGGCCGCTACAGGAAAGTTCACAGTGCCTGGAATCATTGGCGTTGTGAACTGGTTGTTTCAAGACAATTTGCAGCGCTACGCTGCGAACTCAATTTTTTGGAGATTTTGGAGGGAAAGAGAGCTACCAAATGTCAAGATGAATTTGTACTAAAACTTTGAAGTTTATTTGTGATATGGGAGGCCACCTGCCTAAAGAATATGCACTCTTATGGACACATCATAAACCATTAAAGAATGTTGCAAACGTTGCCAACATCCTCGTTGAAAGTAGCAGTTTGTTTCTTTGTTATTATACACTTCTTACCATGCTTCCCTTAGGCACAGGCATCCTATGAGGAAGTTGTAAGGTGAATTTTAAAGTTGGCAATGATAGTTGAGGCTAATTAAATGGTATTGTAAGACTTAAGAAGGGCTTGAATGGTGTGACATAAAAAATCCTATTTTGATATTGTCTTTGTAACAGAGTTTTTCTCCTAATGTATGGACCATATTTAAGATACTTTTAATAGTGGAAATCAGTCTTTCTTTTCTTTATCATCTTTTGTTGTCTTACTTTGATAACAATTTGTGTGAATGATTCATCTGGATGGTTGTTTCTTTATTGCAATAAAGGATCAATTGTGTTATTGTATGCAAGTGTATCAGCGTTTTTTCTCTTTGATTGTAAGAGGTTCTTATTTCAGAGAGTTTTCTTCATATGTGTCTCAATGTTACCTGATGTAAATGATATGCATATTACACTTTCCTTTTCAATTCTTCAATCTATCACTTTATCTCTTAAAACCTAATCTGAAGTTATTCAAGGCCTTGTTTGATGGTGTATATTGCATGGAGTTATCTGTGATTGACATATTTAACTGATTTTTCCATCCATTTTCCACCTTTTATAAACATTTATCCTTTACACTCTGATGGGTATTAGTCTTAAACCTACAACATTCAGGTGTGACTTCTAGTGATAACATTTTTGGCGTCGTTGTCAGGGACGAAGTTGAAGATCTTCCCTGGGGTACCAACTTTGATTAGATCCATATTTAGATGGTGAACTGAAGTTGGACATATTCAGAATGCATCATTAACCTAGAGACTCCACTCCATGAAGAAAGGATATGTTTGCGACTTCACTGATTCAGGACGACAAAGGCTATGGAGGTTATCTTGGCACGAAGATTTGCACCTCTCAATTTTTCAGTTGTCGTTGGTTTTCCAAATCTAGTGCCTCCATAGTCATAATGGATGGATTACGTTCCTACTTTCAAAGAAGAAAAGGGGGAAAATCATGCTCAAAATATCATTACAGTTCATCAATGCATCAATCAACTAGACATACATCATGAGGATGTGTTGATGAAAATGTTCATGTACTTTTTAAAAGGTGATGCATGAGAATGGTACTTTTCTCTTCCTGCTTCCAACATATTTTCCTTAAGATATTTCCATGCTGCATTCAATGAGCATTGTAAAGGGTATTTTTATAAAGAACTTATTTTTGAACACTGTTGTGAGGAATTTCATTCAGATATCCAACATATAAATTTCTCTAGTAGTGAGGATGGAAGAGATTGTACTAATGAAGATGTGGATAATAAATCATTCATACATGGAACTCTTTCTACCTTTTCTTCCCAAGAATAAGGTTTTCGAGATGTAGTTGGTCATAGTATTGATGATTACATGGTTGTAGATGCATTAGATTTTTCCCCTGATGAACCTGCTATTTCAAATATAGAGGAAGGATACCAAACATATTATGAAGAAAAAATTGTTTCATAATTAGCTAAAGAACTTGTCATGCATCAGATTTAGGGGAAGAAAATAAAGGGGGTCATGCTAGACTTATGTCAGTTGTAGCAAATAAGAATGAAGGGAGCTTACAAAATCAACCATTATTACCCTTTTTCCTAACAGATGTGGATCAACAATCTTCATAAATTGGTGAAGTTTTTATTGATATCCCTCAATCAGCAATAGAGTATTTCTTTATTGAATGGAAACAACCTAGTTTATTTTCCAAGATCTAGTGGTTATTTACATGGATTCGAAATGGAGTAGAAATCCTTTTGTCTTCAACTTTTTAAAGACATAATTTAGGAGTTTTAAATATGATCTTCAAGCCTGTTTTCTCCTATATTTTTCCATTCTTATCATTTCATTTGTTCTTAAAGATGGAAGTTTGGTTCAGTTAGTTAACCAATTCCTTGCATGGCTGAGCTGGAAATTTGTAAACACTTGATCAGAACAATTTATTTGTTAGCAGTAGAAATGTACATAAATAAGCTCAGTGCACGAGCATTTGGTTTGTTTTCAGTTTTGGAATAAGACTCCATGCCCAATGTAATAGAAACTAGTCTTTGTAAGATGTTTTAACTTGCAGAATGGTGAAGAATTGTTGAAATTAGAGTCATATTATTATTTGGCACTGTGAACTGTTCAATATTATTTGCTTCCAACTTTTAAATATTTTCCCATGTCGCCCTAAAACCTGCACACTAGTCCAAAATTCCTTATTGACCTCATGCATCTTTTCCTCTGCTGAGACACCACATGTCCCACTGAAATACCTCAGCGTTGCGAACTGGTTGCTCTGACTCTGCAAAATTTGGAGTTGCGAACCCTCTGTTCCAGAATTGTTGAAACCCTCGTCTCTTGCATCTATTTGAAGTTTAGTCTTAAATGATTAAATGATACCCCTATAAAACCTAAGATGTATGGTTGATATTTTGTAGAACCAAGCTTGACTTTGCACACATCATCGGCGCTGCAAACTGATATTTATGTTGCTAAAACTCTGTTATTAGCAAAGAAATTTCACATGTCTTCCTTTCATTACAAATCTCAATGGTTGATCCATTATCCCTCCTATTTGAAGTGTTCTCCATCTCATCCCTTGATGTGTATAAATTTTTGGACAAGGTGAGCTTTAGCAAAAATGATATTGTCATTTAAACCCTAAATTCTTGTGTACTCTATTTTCACACACCTAGCTATCATAATGAATTACGTTAAGAATTCTTCCAGCAGTAGTTATGGATAGTCAACAACACAATAAGACTCACAAGGGAGGGGATATTGTGAGGACAAAACCTTATGATATGCAGCTTCTTAACTCTAAACCTTTGTTCAGGGAAGAATTTCATAGGGTAGGTTGTATAAATTTATGTCAAAAGATGCAGAGGGGGCATCCAAAAGTGGCCAAAGAGTTTGCACTCAACTTTAATGGGAATAAATCCAAAGTGGGAATGTTAGAGTTTGATGCTTCATAGCATTCCATATATGTTGCAACAAAGATATCCAACAGTGGAGAGAAATGGTTCAAACCTATGTCATTAAATTCTTCCTTCTCAAAGGAATTCCTTAAGCAATAGTATCAGGAGGACAACTTGTCCAAAGGAGTACCTAGAAGCCACATGCTTGAATGTTTTGACAATATGTCGAGGGTTATCCAGAGATACTTCACATGTGAGGGGAGTTTCAACATGGTGTACCAATACCACATCAGGTTGTTGTTACATTTCACATTAAAAGAAGCCATGAACCTTCCATTTTATCTTTTTAGAAGCATTGGTAAGATGTCTGACATAGTTCAAGCCAAGTCAAAGAATGTAGATACCAATGTCTTTCACTCTGGCCTTATTAAAATTCTAGTAATGGAAGAGTTGAGGAAGACACACACTAATTGGGAAACCTTCCAGACTTCATCACAGTTTCAACTAGATGTTTCCCCCACTCCATAGTCCAAGAGACAAAGTCCTACACCTGTTGAGAGGATTGTGCATTCAGAGGCTAGCAATAAGAAAAGGGTGACTATGAGTGATAAAGTTGTCAGAGCTACTTATGAAGTAGAATCAGGAGGTCCTTCACAACCTCCAGATAGAGAAAATTCAACAAATGGAGGTTCCTTCAAACAAACCCAGAGGCTTGGAAGGAAAAAAACTTGTTTTCTCCTCACCCATTGTTGTGGACAAGGTTAAACCTATGAGGTCTTTTACTAGAGTAGCAACCAAGCAGCATATCCTTGAGAAGGATGATACAACAGAGACCTCAACTCAGGAAAAAGGAAAATATCAATATTCTAAGCAGCCTATAGAATATGTTGACATCACTACTCCTCAAAATGAAAGCAACCCCACCTTTAAGAGGCTCAAGAGGCAACTCAAGGAAGCAAGAGTTGAAGCTGATAAGTTGAAAAATGAAGACTTGGGTTCCAGGAAGAAGCTTAAGGAGATGTTGGGAATGTGTCATGAGACTATTGATAAGGCCATGTTTTTGGCTAAAATATTCCTACCCTTCACAGGAAGCTCAAAAATATATATAGGAAGAACATAACCCATCAAGGTCAAATCAGAAAATTGAAGGCAAAATTACAGCCTTTCAAAGAAGAATTGGAAAATAGAAACCTAGACATGTTGGCCAAGGATCCTACTAGAAGAAGCTCCAGAACTAAAAGATAAATTCATTGATCTTCCAAAAAAACCAATACCAATTTTTGGTCAAAGTTTTGTTATATGCCTGTGCAACATTTTTGGTGATGGATATGAGTTTTGAACCGTAATTATCAATTTTGGTATATTTTCCCCAATTATGTATCAAGGTAATGAAGTTTTGAAGCATATTTGGACACCTGGTATGAGTTTTGAGATGTTGAATCACTGGAAAAAGTGAAACAATCCGCTATAGTAAAGTTCGCAGTGCCTAGAACCATTAGTGTTGCGAGCTCGATGTTTGAAGATAGTTTGCAACGCTGTGCTGCGAACTTAATTTTTTGGAGATTTTGGAGGGAAAGAGAGATGCTAGTTGTCAAGACCAATTTGTACCAGTACTCTGAAGGTTAGTTGAGATGTGGGAGGACACCTGCCTAAAGAATATGCACTCTTATGGACACATCATCAACCATTAAAGAATGTGTTGAAATTACTAAGAAAACTGAGAGGGGGGTGAATCAGTTGTTAATGTGCTTAAACAATTTTATGCCTGATATTGTTAATCTTCTCCAAGTAATCCTCAAGTTTATGTAAGACATGAACAACATAAATAGAAAGCATCAATTACACATATGATATACAGAGAGACAAATATTCACGAGGAAACTCATAAAGGGATAAAACCTCTTCTTTTTCGAATGAGAGGCAGTCTTTTTATGTTCTGTACATCATCTATCTTTGAGCACCAACTCAATGTGAGGCTACCACCTCTATTTTACAAGTTGCAACTTGTTGAGAACACCAACTCTCTGGTTTCTCTAGCACCCACTAGAAGGAAGCACCAACTCCCTTAGTGTTCCAACACCAACTGGATGGAAGCAACAACTTCCAGTCACACAGGCACCAATCTGTATAACAGAGAACAATATTTCTCCCTTGCACCACCCTACCACCCT
>JZKD02S0151447.1:331445-353090 GCA_000966675.3 Picea glauca | reverse complement strand
TTTAATTTTGTTATTTGTAATATATTATATTAGCTTGTGGATTAAGTTCTACACGAATAATGGCCTCTTTCTTAGAAGGTGGATTCCTTTCTTTTCACCTTTGAACATAGCTCCTCTTTGAATTCCTATCAATATTTGATTCCCTACCTCCCAAACAAAAGAGAACGTAACTTTATTATCTCAGAAAAATAACAGGGAGGTTGGATCCAAGTCTCGTTGAAGAGAGAGGAGAGGATGCAATTTGCAATGATACTAATAAGATATGATCTCAGCCAAACCAAATAATCCATGTTAGAATGAGACTATTAGCCTGGAAAAATAGGAAACCAAGCACCTTACATTATTAATGTAACAGAATGTTATTTAAAAAATATTACAAAAGGTATAAAGACACCTTGGATGGAAATTTTAAAGTGCCTCGAACACTTATTAGATCATCAATAATTATTTATAATCAAAAGGACCAAACCAACACAATGAATTATATCCAAAAGTTGTGAAGCATAATGTTAAGACCTAATTGGGGTATATATGGGGTTCAATGTATATGTAATTATGGGTTGGCCTCTTAGTGGGTCTACATGGACAATGAATGAAATTATGTATATATGGATGCAACAAAGTTATTATTGTATACATGAACTTATGATTTGAATATATGGATATACTTGGGTTATTTGGGAGTTGTTATTCTTATTATAAATGATTTATTGTGTCCCTACAACAAAACTATGTCATTAGTGACCTCTTTAACTTCCATTTACCTTCTTAGTGATTGTTTTTGTAATTTTGATGAAAACTCAATGTTATTTCATGAGATGGGACTAAACTTGATGTTATTTCACAAGTTGACACTAAACTCAATGTTGATTACATAGGGTTTAACATCAAATTTAACACTAGATTTAGCTCTGGATTTAGCATTGAATTTATCTGTGGTTTCTTGAGTATATTAGACAATATATTGCCTAATATACTATCCTTAGAAAAATATAAAATGGCAAACATAAAACCATTTTGAAAATGGAGAAGTTAAACTTAGGGGTAGACATTTGCTATCAATTATAGTGCAGTAAGAGTAGTTAGATTTGGGGATGTTGCTAGAAGAGGGGATTCATTAGATGTTGCTTGAGAAAATGAGTTAGAAGTTATGTGGTGCTTGAGGTCGTCATTGTTCCAAGTGCCAATTGAAGTGTTGAAAAGTCTTTATGAACCAGATGCTAGATATGGGTTAGGTCAAATTGAGTGTCTACTTCCCAAACTTTGAGTTGATGGAGATGGCATTGATCGTTTCCTCGGTGTTGACACGAAGTTTAATTTTTCCTATCTTTTGAAACTAAAGCTTCATCTTTTCCTAAGTCGTGGAGTCGTCCTTAGTCCAAAAAGGGGAAATCTGAGCCTTCTGTTCCTTTTCGGGTTTTTGAGATTCGGGTTTTCTCAAAGTATAATCTTCAACCATCTTATTTTCCCGGTGTCGAAATCCTGAAAACACTTAGCTTATTAAAAAAAAAAATTAAAGGGGAAAAAAATAAAGGTCACCTTTTCCGTCGCTTTCCAAAAAGCACTCTTTAAACCCGAAATTAATTAAGTTCCTAAACATGATCAACATTCCCTTAATCTTTCGCGATTCGGGTTTTTCCTTCTAACGAAATGCTTTCGAACTCTCAACAGTCAAACTCCCGATCCTCACTTTTCCGAAAATGTTAAAAGGATAATTAATTATTGACCTGTTTTAATTAAAGCCCTAATACGTGTCTTAGTGCCTCATTAATATCATCGTGATTTCGCGACCTCAGGATTGCTTGTGACTTATCCCTTCACAAGAGGATCCCCGAAGTCCCGAAACACGAAATCACGTTTTCTCTAAATAGGTTTTAAGTTTCAAGTTAATTCGTTTTTAAAACAGGATTAGAAATAATTAAACCGCCTTTCGCATTTCGGGAATTGAAGAAGGCAGTGATTTTTGAAACTTTAGTTTCGAAATCGTCGATATACGGCGACATTAATAACGGATAAATGAAGATATTTTTCGACATCAAAGTGTATCTCTAGGCATATCTTTTCATTAAAAAGAATTAATTTTTCGTCGTCTGCGTCTATACACTCGCTTTAACGTGAAATTGAAGGTTAAGAAAGTCTTATGGTTGAACTTCATAGCTATCCTTTACATCTGTTGCATGTCACGTTTACCTGGTTTTATATGCACTTTCTCTGTAAACAAGTTTCTGATCCAGCACATGTATCATGGCGCCTAAGAAGGCACCCAAGAAAGTGCATATAAAACCAGTATCATGGCGCCTAAGAAGGCACCCAAGAAAAGCGAAGAGATTGTAGAAGGCTCGAGTCCAAACGGAGACGTTATATCTTATACAACACCACATGCCATCAATTCCATAAAATCCTTGAGACAGATTTTCGAAACTCTGGATTATGAAATTAAAAATTTCCCTCATGACGCTGACAACAAGCTTCGCGATATAGCGGAGTCCAGGCTCCACAAAATAGCTACACGGCCACGGCTTACGACTTCTAATGACATTATTTGTTGGGCATTAGAGCAAACTGACATACAAACGAGGAGAATTCTAGACAGCCGAGGGGTCGTCATTGGCTCTTTCAGACCGGAACATGTACAAGTAATGTATAAATTATCCCCCAGTCCCAAGTATGTTTATAATCAAGAATTTGTGAGTAATTTTCAAAGAAAAGAATGTTTGGAGGAAGACCAAACCTATCCTGACATAATCAAAGACTGGTGGAGAAAAGCGGTAAAATTCAGGGCTGACACCCATGCTATTTACGCCACAGCCTCATTGAATGATTATATGATTTATGTGGTGATGATGTTATGTAGACTTTTTGGTAAGAAAAGTCCCACCCATTTCCCTGTAGAGTGGGTACCTCTTTTGCACGAGGCAACAAAAGGTTACAGCTTCAATTGGGATAAAATTTTATCTGATAACATGTCAAAGGAGGTCATGGACTATCAGACTGCAAGATCAAAAGGTCGACCAATAGCCTTTTATATGTCGGCATACATCATGGATGCTATATGCTTCTCGACTCCTTTCCCTTTGATGAATTGGAGTTGGAATCCTACTTACTTGGAGCCAATTCATGAATATCATTCTAAACTTTGGGAAGAAAACGCCAAGGATTCGTTCTATGAAATTTTTCATTTCGTGATGATACCACTACATCAGATGTTGTACGATTGCGTGCCTCCCTGCATCTCAGAGTCCATCACAGGAAACCTCGGGGCAGTTGTTGATTGGTTCATAGAGGAGAATTTTTCATACATTAGAGTTTTCGGGTGTTCAATCCCCCCACACGCCCTACCGAAATTCCTCCCTGACAGACTGGTGTGCAGGGAGGTGGCTCATCAAATAGTAGCAGGTGGAATTGGGATAGAACTAAAAGTGGCTCAAAAGAAATTTTGGCCAGTTTTTCCTGTTCAGATTGGGAAATTTTCATTGCTCAACTTAGGTCATTCCAAAGTTGAAGCAGCAGTGCTAGAGGAGGTTAAATTGGTAAACCTCGAGCACAAGAATCACGATCCTTACCAGTTGGTGGGAAAATACATGGCCCACTGTAATATGAAGGCTTATGAACACGAGAAGTCCCCTTGTGACGAATTGTTCAAAGGGACTAAGACCTATGAGGAGGTGTTAGAAAGAGTACAGACATTGTCGTCCGACTTGCAAGCTAGTTTTCAGACCTTCCAGAAACATAGACGGAGTGGACTGCCCAACGTGCTGCAAAGTGAAGCAATTACCCCTCCTCAGGAACAAGAAGATACTCCTCCATGTTTCGGACAAGAAACACAAGATAAAGTCAATCCTGAAAATTTTTCTCATGAGACTGAAGGATCTTCACAAAATGAAGAGGCCTTACAAACAGAAAATCCAGAGATGGAAGCAGAGAGGAGGTTGAGGACACCTCCCGAGTCCAGTAAGTCTACTCCTCCTTCATCACCTGTTGTTGATATCATTATACCTGAGGCTATGGGAGAAACAAGATATATAGAGCTAGGAAGTCCCATAACTTCCTTAACTCCTTTACAGTCCACCTTTGGACTCCCACAGATGGGAGATATATATGTTGGTGACCTCACCCCTATTTCCAGAGATTAAATCCCTCCTTCTGATTATTTTTTCAGCAAGAAGAGGAAGGCTATTGTAAGGCAAGAAATGCATATGAGAGAAGGGGGTATGGTGAAGAAGCATAGGGTCTTGATAAATGGATAGAAACTAGAGGAGGAGGATTTCTCTACAGAGGTAGCAAGCTCCATGGGAGCCATGGCAACAACAAATTTTTTTGCTATGGAGAGCATGAGAACAAGGATAAAGAAGAGTAACCACATGATAGCTCGATTGCAGGATCCGTTGAAGAATGCTGAGAAAAACATTAAAGAAGAGGTAGATAAAAGTCTGGAATAGGCTAGAGCTGCTGAAAGGCAAGAAATTCAGTCACTCAAAGATAGAATGGACGAAATGAACTAAAGGATACAAGTAAGTCAGGTATAGGTTACTCAGCAAAGTGAGCTTGTTAAACAATTACAAGCTAAATTGAGTTTGACAGAAGGTTAGGTCGTAGACTTGAAGGCTTTCCAATCCCTCTCGTTAGAATCCCATACAAAGATAGAAGCTGAGCAACAACAATTGATCTCCAAAATAGAGATCATCCAACGTTATTTTCAAGAGGCAAGCAAATCTCTTGATAACATTATTTTACTAGAAAAAGAGGCTAAAGCAGCAAGGAATACTTTTCAGAATTGACGCAGACCTCCCAACCCGCAAGTTGGAAGTCCACGCACATAGGATCGTTCTTCTTCCACTGGCCCAAAGAGCTACCATCAATTGGTTCTTCTATTCCCCCTTCGGGGAAATCTGCACCCACAGAAAACCTCGTGGAATCTCCCTTCTCACTTCGGGAGATATGGCTTCGCGATTTCGTGAGTCTTGTGGTCAAGCGGTTGTGCCTTCAGACCTCTGAACACCGATATGTCGAGTTTCGATAAACACTGGAATGCTAAGGTTCTGCCTCCACACGAAATCAACGGTTCTGGAGCATTCCCTTGATCCAACGGTCAACGCTATTTCGTGCACCGGGAGCTCGATATACAAGAGCCCTATGTCTCCTCTACCTTTTGGGTCCCGAAATTTTGAAAGACTTGCGTGCCCGCTCTAGGTCCCACAACCCTTGTCCTTTTCCACGTGTCACTTCAACCACACTTTCCGCTGACGTGAGTTTTTTTTTTCCACCTGTCGCCTCCTCGCGATCTGCTAGCCTGTGTGGTTTCGCTATTTCGATTATCGGGAGTCCTAGACTCACGATCCCCAACCTTATGTCACCGCAAACCATGATTTCCCGATTCCCGATTCACCGATGGACTAGATCACTTGTGTCACGGTTTCAGAAATCGTATTGGGAAGAGATTATGTTCCTTGTCGACGCAACCACTGAATTCCCGAACTCTGAAGCTCCGAGATGCCGACGTGACAATCTCTGCCTTTCACCCGAAAGCTCCCCTTTCACATTTCGGGGATTTGATCTACCAAATTCTTGGCCTCCTCTCGCCCTTTTAAACCCCGAAATGCCAAAACGCTTGGATTCCAACACATGTCCAAATCTTGACCCACAATGAAACCTTCAGCCTTGTCGGATTATCGGACTTCGTAGTTTCGCGAATCCAAATGATGAAGTTTCGGTCTTTCCACCCACAAAGCCCCGAAATGGAATTTCGCGAGTAAATCCAATGGTCCTCGTTGGCATGAAAATACAACCCTCTCTCTCCTGAGCTTCTGCTTGTAGAAAACGACCATCATAACCTCCTTTCTACTCTGCGAGATCTGACAGCTCGCGGGATTTCACGAATTCTCCACGGAGAATTCCGACCGTCCGTTCTCCCTTCTGAGAACTTCTACAAATTTGATAAAGTGGTTTGCCACGGAACTTAACTTTCTGCAACATAACCTTGTGATGCCTCTAGACACCAACCTTCTATGCTTTTCTTCGACGACTGTGAAGAATCTATCCCTCCTGAGCTTTCTCCAACTCTGAGTCTTAAAGAAGACTCCTGCACGCACTCCTTGCAGCAAATCCTTCAATTACTTCAAAGAATTGAAGTCCTTCGACTCTGCGCACTCCCTGTAGCAGTAGTCCTTCAACAATTTATGAGGTTCGCAAACTCTGAGACTTTACTCGGCCTGCGCACTCCTTTCACGGCTCCTGTGCTCAACTTGCACTTCTGCTAGAATGAGAACAACATTAACCCTCCTGAGCTTTCAGAGATAAAACTCTGAACTCTTATCAACGCACTCCTTTCAGACAATTCAACTGCACTCCTTGCAGGAACTCTTGCTCAGATAGAGAAATAATTGAAACTCATTTCCCTTACTCTCTCTCTCTCTCAGATTTCAGACATTTAACAAGAAATCATTCATACACAACATAAACAACAAATGCATGACAGAAAGAGTAAAACATTCATGAGCATACCATTCAATAATGCACACACAAAGAATATATGAGAACCATGAGTCTAAATCAAGGCTTTTTTTGTATTAATCCATAACTTCCGTACATGGAATTCTTCTACACAGCTCTCTCCTTCTTCTCTTCTCCGCTCTATGCTCTCATCTTAACAATAATAATACAACTATACAATGAGGGTGTCTATATCCTGTTTCCCTCTTGCACTCTAAAACTGTCTAATCTAAGCATTAAATTCTATCCACATACATTAACTTTGCATAAATGCCTCTATCTACTTCAGAAGAGAGTGGGATGCTCAAGGTCTGATTACAATAATACAAGCATGCCTCCACTTAATGACTTCATTAATATTTCAAAACATTTTCAAAAAATGTGCTCAGTGCTTTTCCAGTTGTTTCTTATCTCTGCGTTGGCTCGTTGTTGGCTATGCTTGCACGCCCTTACGATGCCCCTGCATCATACTCCCTTGCTTGAAAATTTTCATGGGCTCTTGTCCATGAGCTCGCGCACGGTCTGCCCATGCTTCTATATTTCTATTTCGTTCTCCCAGCTGGCATCTTCAACTGGATGGCCCTTCCACTTGATCAAGTATTCAAAGTATTTCTTCCGCCTGGTCCTCTTATCAACTCTTTTGTCCAGTATGCGCTCCATCTGTGGATTTTTTGCAACTGGCATTTGTTTTGTCGATTGAACCTCTGGCTATTCATTTCCTGCTTCTTCTTCCTCAGCTTTATAAGGGTACAAATCTGAGACATTGAATATCGGAGAAATTCTGATCCCATCGGGTAATTCAATCTCATATGCATTCGCTCCAAATTTCTTCAAGACCTTACATGGTCCGATTTTCTTCATCTTCAGTTTATGATATGTTCCCTTCGGGAACCTTTCCTTTCTCAAATGTGTGAGGATCAAATCACCAACTTCGAACTGAATTTCTCTCCTGCGTTGATCTACCCTGCATTTATATTCTTGGCTTGAATGTTGCAATCGCTCCTTCACCTGGCTGTGAAGCTCCTTCATCGCTTCTGCGAAATCTTCTGCACTAGCACTCCTAGTCGCAATCTGTTCTAAATCCATCAGCTCATAAATTCATCTTGGCTGCATGCCATAGACAATCTGAAACGGACTTTGTCCTGTGCTTCTGTTGATTGAATCATTGTAAGAAAAATTCGCCTGTGGTAATATGTTGTCCCACTAGCTGTGGTGTTCTGTCATCAAGCTCCTCAGCAAGTCTCCCAAACTCTTGTTCACAGCTTCTGTTTGTCCATTCGTCTGGGGATGATAAGTTGAACTGAACGACAAGTTTGTCCCCATATTTTTCCATAAGGTTCTCCAGAAGTGTCCTACGAACTTAGTGTCTCGATCCGAAACTATGCTTCTTGGCAAGCCATGAAGTTGAATGACTTCTTTGAAAAACAGATTCGCAATGTGAGTTGCGTCACTGGTTTTATGGCACGGAATGAAATGTGCCATTTTGGAAAATCTATCCACCATCACAAATATTGAGTCAAACCCTCTTTGTGTTCTTGGAAACCCCAATATGAATTCCATGCTAACTGCATCCCACGGCCTCTCAGGTATGGGAAATGGTTGATAAAAATCTGCATTCTGCCTCTTTCCTTTTGAATGTTGACAAATTCTACATCTGTCCACAAATATTTTGACGTCTGCTCGCATTCTTGGCCAAAAATATGACTCATTCAACTTTGCGAACGTCTTGTCATGACCAAAATGCCTGGCCAATCCTCCACTGTGTTTCTCCTTTAGAAAATTCTCCCTCATGGAGCATTTTGGAATACAAAGTTGATTACCTTTAAACAATAATCCTTCCTGGATCATGTATTCTGCCCATTGGCTTCTATCTCTGAGAATTGGATTCTCAGTTGTTTCATACGCCTCTTTAAAATCTGGATCAGCTTGATACATCTCCTTGAGATCATCAAAACCCAACATTTTGACCCTGAACTCCTGCAATAGCAAACACTTCCTACTCAAAGCATCAACAACTTTGTTAGCGTACCCGAAATATGTTTAATCACAAAAGTCAAATTTTGCATATATTCAACCCATTTTACATGGATTTGATTCAACTTCTCCTGTTGAGTCACAAATTGCAATGCATGATTATCACTGTATAAGACAAAGTCTTTAGGAATTAAGTAATGTCTCCATTTATTCAATGCCTGTATAATAGCATAGAACTCCTTGTCATACATGGAGTATTTCACTTTCGCTTCGTTTAGCTTCTCACTGAAGTATGCTATCGGCCTGTCTTCTTGACTCAAGACTGCCCCTATTGCAAATCCACTTGCATCACATTTCACTTGAAATGTCTTTTGGAAATCAGGCAACACCAGGATTGGTTGTTCCGTGATTTTCCTCTTCAACAGATTAAAACTCTTCTCATTCTCTTCTATCCAGTGAAAAGATTTGTGTCTCTTCTTCACTCTGTCCATCATCGGCGCACTAATTCCACTGAAATTCCTGATGAATTTTCGGTAGAAACTATCCAATCTGTGAAAAATTCTCACCTCAAAGATATTCTTTGGTGATGGCCAATTCTTGATTACCTCCACCTTATCTGGATCCATCCTCAATTTATTTGCAAAAATAACAAACCCCAAATAAATGAGCTCCGTCTTCATGAATGAGGATTTCTTCATGTTTATCAACAACTTCTCTTGTTGTAACCTCTGCATCACTGTATCCAAATGTTTCATATGCTCTACCTTTGTTTTACTGAAAATCAGTATGTCATCAAGGTACACAATGACAAATTTTCTGATAAAATCCTTCAGGACTTCATTCATCAATCTCATGAAAGTACTCAGCGCGTTTGTTAAACTAAACGGCATGACAAGCCATTCGTATAACCCTTCATTGGTTTTGAATGTTGTCTTCCATTCGTCACCTTCCCTCATGCGGATTTGGTGATAACCACTTTTTAAATCAATATTCGAAAAAAAATTGGCCCCACTCAAGAAATCCATCAGATCATCCATCCTTGGCAATGGAAATTTGTACCTGATGGTTATCATGTTGATCGCCCTCAAGTCAGTACACATCCTCCAGCCTTCGTCTTTCTTCGGACTGAGTATTTTCCGAACAACACACGGACTCAAGCTTTCCCTGACCAAACCTTTTTCCAACAAATCCTGGACTTGTCTTTTGACCTCTTCATTCTTCTGCGGCGCCAATCTATACATTGCTTTGTTTAGCAAACTAGCTCCAGGTATGAGATCAATATGATGACTCACACTTCTGATCGGTGGCAACGAACGAGGTAGTTCGTCCACTACTATGTCAACGAACTCTTCTAGTAGTTCCTGAACCTCTTCTGGTAAATCATCTACCCTGGTGCTAGTTAAAACAATCTTTGGCTTCCTGAACACAATGAATTGTGGTTCCTCCTTCTTCTTAACCTCCTTAAGAAGTTCCTTCCCACTCATGAGAAGTATAGTGTTGCTCACCTCCAGTTTTATTTCTTTATCTTTGATCAGCAATAGCATGTGAGTCCTCCCATTCTTCTCTAGGGTGTAGGTGTTCATTCTCCCGTCATGAATCACATTCCTGTCATACTACCATGGTCTACCCAACAATAGATGACAAACATCCATAGGAATAACATCACAGAGTATTTCTTATTTATACCCTCCTATCTTAAATTCAACTAAACATTGCTTAGTGACATTTACCTGATGTCCTTTTTGCAACCACGAAACTCTGTATGGGCTTGGATGATCAATCGTCTCCAGCTCCAGTTTTTCTACCATCTCTGTAGAAACGAGATTATCCGTGCTACCACTGTCTACAATAACTTTACATTTCCAGTCTTTGATTTTGCACGCAGTCCGAAAAAATTTGTTTCTTTGGACTGAACTCTCCACCTCCTTCTCTGGTGTTAAAAGAGCTTTTCGCATCATCAACGATCTTCCGCCTTCAACATCTTCTGCCTCAACATTTCGCCTTTGTGCTTCGGCAATGTGAGTCTCTCCTTCCTCTTTCTTCTTGTCTAGACATTCATAAGACTTGTGTTCGACCTTTCCGCACGTGAAGCATTTTATCACTCCACTTCTTCCTCTTCCTCTACCTCTAGTACGAGGAAAAATGTTGTTATCATCATACTCTCCTCTCTGATCATCATACTGCCTTCTCTGTCCAGCGTATTGCCCTTTCTGTGAGCTTCCACCTCTCTCAATCTGAGGTTGAGGTTTCTTCCAGTCTTCCTTAGGCTTCTGACTTCTATCTTGGACAACTGATTTTCCCTTGGCTTGACTTCTGCCTCGGCCTCTTTGACCTTGTTTTCGGCTCAACTTCTCTTCTGCCTTTAGAGCCATTTGATAAGCATCTTCCACCGTTTGGATGGTCATCATGCTCATCTCGTCCTGAATTTCATATCTCAGCCATTCATATACCTGGCAACCTTTTCATCATTACTTTCACGATGACCTGCTCTGATGTTCAGCCTGTAGAACTCTTCAGTGTACTCCTTCACTGTCATCAGCTTTTGCCTCAAGTTCTGCATCCTTCGAAACATAGTAATTTGATAATCCCTGGGAATGAATTTCGCTTTCATTTTTGCAATCATCCTATCCCAACTCTTGATTTTCTGCTTACCTTGACAGCGTCTGTCAGCTTGCAGTTCATCCCACCACAATGTTGCATGTCCCTTAAGTCTCGTGACATCATGTATGACCTTCTTGTCTTCTTCGACATCTTCATAGTCAAAATATGTGTCCAGAGCTCTAATCCAGTCTAGAAGCTCTTCAACATCCAAGTTTCCCTCATAAACTGGAAAATCCATTTTGGCTCTTGCACCCATTCTGGCAACATCTCTAATCAAGCGTTCATTTGCTGCATCTTCTGCTATGATTTCTTCTTCTCCATGCCCAGCTTCATCTTCGCTTTCGGACTCACTGACATCTCTAATATCAGCTCTGCACCTTTGTTTTATTTCCACATCCACGAGTCTGGCGCGAATGTCATGCATATCTCTTTCCACTTCTGGATTCGACACCTGTCTACCTCTTTCTCTTGACACCTCCCTATCCTCTGGCGGATCGGGCGTTTGTCTGTCCCTTCTCCTCGGCAGCATGGCTGAAATTCCTTATCGCTTTTCCTGCCTGAAATATACAAACAAGAATCAAGCTCTGATACCAGATGACGCAGACCTCCCAACTCGCAAGTCGGAATTCCGCGCACACAGGATCATTCTTCTTCCACTGGCCCAAAGAGATACCGTCAATTGGCTCTTCTATTCACCCTTCGGGAACATCTTCACCCACAGAAAACCTCGTGGAATCTCCCTTCTCACTTCGGGAGATATGGCTTCGCGATTTCGCGAGTCTTGTGGTCAAGCGGCTGTGCCTTCAGACCTCCGAACACCGACATGTTGAGTTCTGATAAACGCTGGAATGCTAAGGTTCTGCCTCCACACGAAATCAGTGATTCTGAAGCATTCCCTTGATCCAACGGTCAACGCTATTTCATGCACCGGGAGCTCGATATACAAGAGCTCTATATTTCCTCTACCTTTCGGGTCTCGAAATTCCAAAAGACTTGTGTGCTTGCTCCGGGTCCCACAACCCTTTTCCTTTTCCACGCATCACTTCAACCACGCTTTCTGCTGACGTGAGTTTTTTTTGCCACCTGTCGCCTCCTCGTGATCTGCTAGCCTATGTGGTTTCTCTATTTCGGTTATCGGGAGTCCTAGACTCGCGATCCCCAACCTTATGTCACTGCAAACCCCGATTTCTCGATTCTTGATTTGCCGATGGACTAGATCACTTGTTTCGCGGTTTCAGAAATCGTATTGGGAAGGGATTCTGTTCCTTGTCGACGCGAACGCTGAATTCCCGAACTCCGAAGCTCCGAGATGCCGATGTGACAATCTCTGCCTTTCACACGAAATCTCCCCTTTCGCGTTTCGGGGATTTGATCTGCCAAAGTCTTGGCCTCCTCTCTCCCTTTCAAACCCTGAAATGCTGAAATGCTTGGATTCCAACACGTGTCCAAATCTTGACCCACAATGAAACCTTTCGCCTTGTCGGATTATTGGACTTCGCAGTTTCGCGAATCCAAATGACGAAGTTTCGGTCTTTCCACCCACGAAGCCCGAAAATGGAATTTCGTGAGTAAATCCAATGGTCCTCATTGGCGTGAATATACGACCCTCTCTCTCCTGAGCTTCCTCTTGTAGAAAACGACCACCGTAACCTCCTTGCTACTCTGCGAGATCTGACAGCTCGCGGGATTTCATGAATTCTCCACGGAGAATTCTGACCGTCCGTTCTCCCTTTTGAGAACTTCTGCAAATTTGATAAAGTGGTTTTCCACGGAACTTAACCGCCTGCAACACAACCTTGTGATGCCTCCAGACACCGACCTTCTATGCTTTTCTTCGATGACTGTGAAGACTCTATCCCTCCTGAGCTTTCTCCAACTCTGAGTCTTAAAGAAGACTCCTACACGCACTCCTTGCGGCAAATCCTTCAATTACTTCAAAGAATTGAAGTCCTTTGACTCTGCACACTCCCTGCAGCAGTAGTCCTTCAACAATTTCTCAGGTTCGCAAACTCTGAGACTTTACTCGGCCTGTGCACTCCTTGCACGACTCCTATGCTCAACTTGCACTTCTACGAGAATGAGAACAACGTTAACCCTCCTGAGATTTCAGAGATAAAAATCTGAACTCTTGTCAATGCACTCCTTGCGGACAATTCAACTGCACTCCTTGCAGGAACTCTTGCTCAGATAGAGAAATAATTGAAACTCATTTCCCTTACTCTCTCTCTCTCTCAGATTTCAGACATTTAACAAGAAATCATTCATACACAACATAAACAGCAAATGCATGACAGAAAGAGTAAAACATTCATGATAATAACATTCAACAATGCACACGCAGAGAATATATGAGAACCATGAGTCCGAATCAAAGCTTTTTTTGTATTAATCCAGAACTTATGTACATGGAATTATTCTACACAACTCTCTGCTTCTTCTCTTCTCTGCTCTATGCTCTCATCTTAACAATAATAATACAACTATACAATGAGGGTGTCTATATCTCGTTTCCCTCTTGCACTCTAAAACTGTCTAATCTAAGCATTAAATTCTATCCACCTACATTAACTTTGCATAAATGCCTCTATCTACTTTAGACGAGAGCAAGATGCTCAAGGTCTGATTACAATAATACAAGCATGCCTCCACTTAATGACTTCATTAATATTTCAAAACATTTTCAAAAAATGTGCTCGGTGCTTTTCCAGCTGTCTCTTATCTCCACATTGGCTCGTTGTTGGCTATGCTTTCATGCCCTTACGATGTTCCTGCATCAAGAAGGCAGTCACATGTTCAGGGAATAAGGAGATGCCAAAAGATTTAAAACTTTTTGTCACAGAATAGATAAGAGGAGACATTATGCTCAAAGCATGGGAAACAATCATAGTTGAAAACAAGAAGATAGTCAAAGAAATCAAAGGCGACTGTGAGGGAATATTTGATTCTTTGGATAAGAAAGCATTAGGATTGGAAAGAAATGACTACTTTGGACTACTAGGGTAGATAAACATTGTGAAACAACAGTTGTACTACAAAGAGAGTTTAAAGGAGGTTCAAGCAGAAATTTCACAGTTGATCGAAATCAATACCAATCAGATAGACATATGCCTGATACAGCCTAATTTAAAGCTGCAAGTGATCAGATCTATCGATAAAGGTTTTGAAGACCAGTTTCCAAAAATACAAAGAAAGTTTTATCTATTTGAAACTAAAGATCTCCCGACACCACCCAGAATTTTTGTTCATTTTTTAGAGAAGTGTGTTGAATGTATAGCTTCAAAAGAGGGAGAGACTTCAGCTAAGCAATGAAGTGTCGTTTGAAGTCTTATACTTTTGAAATGATATACCAACGAAATGTTAATCATGCAATAGTTAAGGCTGCAGTTTTGTAACTATTTTTCCTTCTTTTTCCCCTAAAAAACAGATCGCTAACGATCAAGTAGTGATGATTTTGTATAAATAAAAGGAGAGAAGACTGACAAAGGGATTTTTTATCTCTCTAAAAAGAAATCATTTTTGACGAAGTAATTTTGAAGAGACTCTAAATTAATAGAAATGCAGATTGAAGATTCCAGATCTTGTCACCTATGGGTTATGTGTTTCCCTGTCATCTCATATTTTTTTCATATGTTTAATTGATGAATGCTTGGCTACAATTTAGTAAAACCTCTACTGTGGATATTATTATTCTTGTTATTTAAATCATTTACAGTTTTTCCTCTGTATCTGTTATCAATAGATACAAGACCTGTAGATATTTAGATTTCAGCATCATATGCTTCATTAATATTTTTCTCATTTTGTAGTCTTTTGTTACTATGTGAGATTCCTCTGAAATTGATGCCTCACTTTGCTAATAGATTTATGTTTTTCTTCATGTCATACATGTTTCTTTTCTTTAAAATTTGACTCAGATATAAGGAAAGGCCTACAATTTAGTCATCCTATTTATTTGGGTGTTGACATCATTCTCGTTGTATTGTGGAATAGAGATAACAAGCCTAAAAAGAAAACACAAGACATTTTCCTTCTTTACTTTTACCCTTCATGACAGTACCAGTTGCAAGGCAACCTAACATCGAACCCGGCCTTTCAGATCAAACCAGCATCACTCTAAATTTATTTAACACTATCTTACAAACAACAAATAATTGGGTTGAGTTAAAACGTTCATGGGCGACAATTGAGAGAGATATCAGTATCCAAGAAAACTAGGAATTTCGACAGAGACAGTTGAGGAACCAACTATAGCCCTCATATTTTTATCATATATTTTCTTTCGTCAACTCCCTCTGTCTTTTCAGATGCCTTGACAGTATACTTTAGATCCTTAAAGTATAAATTCAGGAACAACATCTTTTTGGCGTGGTTGTCGGGGAACGGAGTAACAAAGCTTTTTCCATGTGAAGAACAACATTGACACTTTCCTTATTTGGTAGTGAACAAAGTTTGGAAACCTTCTAAGGCTACCTTTATCTTTCACTTGGTGACTACATTTTGTTTAAACTGGCTCTCAACCAGAAGAACACCGGGAAGAATCGAGACGACAAGCAGATTTCGCCTTTTCCGATCCAGAAAAAAATCTAAAATCAAGAAGACACTTCCGTTAGACTGTCTCATCAACAAATAAAAATTATCAACCTAAATACACACAGAGTGACCCTGAAGATCAACACGATGAATTAAGTATTCCACCCCTTTACAGGGAGTACTCCGCTGATAAAGTTACATCCCCCGAATTAGATTTGGTTATGTCCGTTTTTGAGACAGAAGCTTTCTCATTCGTTTCCCACACCAATAGAAAATGAAGATTTGTCTCACTTCCTGTTGCGACAGATTCTACCTCGCTTCTCGAAGTCCGTTTTCCCACCTCTCAAAACTCAAACAATTATCCCATATATCTTGATTCAACTTCTGTTGATTCTCCTATATTTTCACCCTGTGAATCTGAAGGAACTAGTCCACATTCCCCAAGCTCCTTTTTCTCAAGTTTCATCCCCGTCGATAACCAACCTGTTGAAACCCTTCCTTACAACCCCCAAACTTTTACCGCTAAAGCCACAATGGTTGCGGCTGGAGCAGGTGGGGCGAGAGGTGCCACCGCAGGTGGTCCGGGAGCAGGAGCAGGCGACCAAGCACCGCCTCTTTATTATCTAACCGAATTTGGAGCTCTTCAAAAGAAAAACTCTAAATCAATCCTTGAGCTCACCCAACGATTCAACAAGTTGTACAACAAGATCCTAGCCGAGGTCAAACCCTCACAGCCTGCGGCGAAAGTGACTTTCGTTGAAGCTTTCGACCCTGACTTCGCCCTATTATTAAGGGAGAGAAGATTAGTAGATCTCACCAAGATGCAAGATGATGCCTTAGAAATTGAATCTAACATGATGGCATCAGGAAAATGGAAAGCCAAATTTGAGACTGGAAACAAAGAAATAAGGAGATACAAGGAGCAAGGAGGACCCTCTGGATCAATAAGGTCCTCAGAATATAAGATGGATGATATGGCCAGAATCATCAAAGAACTGTCAAACAAAATATCGAGAATGGAACTTGATCAAGCTAAAAATGAACATCACCCTAGAAAGGAATTCAGGAAGAACCCTAATCCTCAAAACCACCAAAAACAAATTAAGAACGAAGATCAAAAAACCCAAACCCCTTTTAAAAGTGAAAAATTTATAGGAGGGAAAGACTTGGAGGATTTCGAGGAGTTAGAAGAGGATATAAACAATATTGGCGAAGAATGCTTACAACCTTATATAACAAGATGTGATTACAAAAAGTCTCTAACTTCAAATTATAGGACCGAGAGTAATGAGAACAACAGTGTCTCAAAAGATTTGACCTATCAGGGAATAACAGATGGTATAATGGCTGAGCTCCACCAGAAGTATAACCTAAGACCTAGAAACATGGTTTCCTCAACTGCTCCAGTTAAAAAGATATTGTCGAGGGTTGAAAATGATGTACTAGTTTCGAAAAACATTGAAGAAAAGACTGAAGGGACTAAGACCACTAACATACAGTCTACTAAAGCAAAGACATCGAAAATGCCACCCTTAATCATGCAGAAACTAGACACCCGTGTTACTGAAACAAAGGCCCCTCAGCCAAAGAAAGCTGAAAAGAAAGGGTCGGAGGTTCAAAACATGGAAATCGGCAAAACCATTGGAAGTTTTAACCTAGAAAATGAAATCAATAAGATCAAAATTCCTATTCCCCTTGTTGAATTGGCCAAAAACCCGATATACCGAAAAAAAATTGGTTAAATGATTAGTTTTTCATAAAATCAGAGTCAGACTGATGTTATAAACTTAGAGGATCAAAAGCCTAACATAATTTTTGGCCCACACTTCGAAGGTGCCAGAGACACCGTAGCTCCTTTCTACATCACTTTGACCATTTTCGATCATCTACTCCATAATTGCATGTTAGATTTTGGGGCCTCTCACAATGTGATGCCTAAAGCAATCATGGACATACTCGGCCTTGAAATCACCAGGCCTTTTGGAGATTTATATTCTTTCGATTTGAGGAAAGTCAAATGTATAGGTCTGATAAAGGACTTAGTAGTAAACCTTGCACAGGTACCTTCGAAAAGTGTTTTAATGGATGTAGTTGTTGCAGATATACCCCCAAAATATGGCATGCTCTTGTCCCGATCTTGGGGTGAAAAAATTGTAGGTTCCCTTCAACTTGATATGACGTACGCAACAATTTCAGTTTTCGGTGGGCAGTTCACGCGGTTGTACAGGGAAACCAGGTTAGCATTTACGGTTAGTGATCCTCTCAACCCAAATAATTATCATGTATATATTGTTGATCAGAATTTAGGTAATTGTATATTATCTTTAGATGATGATGTAGATGCGTGTATAGAATAAAGTTGTACATAAAATAAAAAATAAAAAGAACAAATAGAACAGGATGTGTGTAACTCTGGTGTTTGGAAAATGTTTTTTGACGATGCCTCATCTTATTTTGGAGCTGGGGTTGGAGTAATTTTTGTGGCACCTGATGACCAATTCGTTATTCCTTTCTCTTATAGGCTTCAATGGAACATAGACCACACCAATAACGTATGTGAGTATGAATATCTAGTGTTAGGGTTAGAGGTCGCTAGGAAAATGAAAATTAAAAACCTGGAAGTTTTTAGTGATGCAGATTTGATCGTAAAACAAGTTAATCGCCAGTACCAGGCCAAACATCCTAGGTTAAGGTCATATCAAAATTGTGTTTGGGACCTGATCGAAAATGTTTTCTCCTCTATTAATATTCACTTCGTCCCGAGAGAAGAAAATCAACAAGTGGATGATTTAGCCAAAGCAGCTTCAACTTTCTCACCTCCCACTGCTTTCAAACTTAAATATAATATACATATGAGACATAGACCTTCAATACCCAATAATATACAACATTGGCAAGTCTTTGAGGACAATGAACAACTATGAATTTTTTTAGAAATGATAGACAAGTTCGTCGAAACCCATGCTGAGCAAGAGAACCAAAATGATCCTATTTGGATCATGCAGGAAGGGGAAGACCCCCAAGAGTTCTAGGATAAAATCACAAATCACTGAATGTTGGTTTTGAAAAATAATCAGATACCCAAGGGCCTGATTCCCTTAGAAATGATTTTTAGTCATGATGACATCCCTTTGAAGACTACCTTACAATCTCAGCCAGAGGAGGTCAAAGATTACAATATAGGTACCGAGGAGAGTCCCAGACTGGTGAAGGCATCAAGGTATAACCTGTCTCCCAAAATCAAGAGTAAATATGTCGAGTTGCTTAAAAAATACAAAGATTTTTCTGCCTGGTCTTATGACGAGTTGAGAACTTATGATACGACTATCATGGAACATGAAATTCCACTAAAACCAGGTGTCAAACCTTTTAGACAGAAACTCAGACAGATTAACCCTATCCTGTTACCGGTGATATAAAAAGAAGTCAAAAAACTCTTGGATGCTAAAATCATAGTTCCACTAAGATACTCTGAGTGGGTAGCCAATTTGGTCCAAGTAAGAAAGAAAAATAGTGAGATCAAACTGTGTGTTGATTTCAGAAACCTGAATCGATCATCACTCAAAGACAATTACCCATTGCCTAAGATGGATCATGTTTTAGAAAAAGTAGTTGGAGCTAACTGGATGTCCATGATTGATTGTTTTTCAGGTTACAGTCAAATCGCAGTGCATCGGGACGATAAAGAAAAAACTGCTTTCACTACCCCTTGGGGTACTTTTATGTACGATAAAATGCCCTTTGGTTTGATGAATGAAAGGGCCACTTTTCAGCGAACCATGGATATCGCTTTCGTGGGTGAAAGAGATAAATTCGTCGTTATCTATCTTGATGACCTGACCGTGTTCTCCAAGTCCGATGCAGAACATCTAACGCACCTTAAACAAACCTTTGAGAAATGTCATAAATTTGGTTTGTCACTCAACCCCAAGAAATCTCATTTCGTGATGCGAGAAGGTAAACTCTTGGGCCATATCGTGTCTAAAGAGGGAATCAAAGTTGATCCAAAAATAGTTGAAGCAATAGACACTATAAATTTTCCTAGAAATGTAAAAGAAATTCAGTCTTTTTTAGGAAAAAAAAAAATTCTTGAGGAGATTCATCCCCAACTTCGCTGAGATTGTGAAATTGATAACATATATGCTAAAAAAGGACAGCGAGGTGAGGTGGACCAGCGAATCCAAAGTGTCATTTCAATGCATCAAGAAAGTAATAAGTGAAGCATCGATCCTGGCAAGTCCAAATTACACGAAAGAGTTTCTGATTTTTTCTTTTGCTTCGGATTATACTATTGCAGCTGTGTTGTTACAGAAAAATGAGGAAAGTTTTGAGCGGCCTATTGCATCTTTTAGCAAAATCCTCAGAGATGCTGAGTTGAAATATGATATAATGGAGAAACAGGCCTGTGCAATGTCGAAAGCTCTCAAGGATTTCATAACTTACATGTTGCATTCAAAGATCATTGCTTATGTACCCTCTAGCTCTGTTAAATATATCTTGGTGCAACCAGACAACGATGGAAGAAGAGGCAGGTGGTTAGCTAAGATCCAGGAGTTCGACCTAGAGGTCAAACCAACTAAAATGATCAAAGGTCAAGGTTTGGCCAAATTGCTCGTCAAATCGAATTTAAAAGCACTCGAGATAGAGCAATTGCAAGAGAACGAAGGATTCCTGGAAATTGATGAGCTTTATATCACCACACCTATAGCTGAAATCCAAGATAATTTTTCTGCTTCAGCCTGGTATCACAACATCATCCATTACCTACTCATGCTTCAATGTCCTAGTGAGTTAACCCCGTCAAAATCTAGGACGCTAAAGTTACTTGCTGTAAAATACTGTATCATAGATGCTAAATTGTATTGGAAAGACCCCTTGGGTTTCCTACTGAGGTGTTTAGTCGAAACTAAAACATAAGGGGTTATAGAGGAATTCCATGTCGAAGTATGTGGAGGACATCACGCGTGCTGAGCAACAACATATAAAATCTTGAGAGTTGGATACTACTGGCCCAAATTGTTCACAGAAGTGAACACTAAAGTTCGAAATTGTGTCCCATGTCAGTTGTTCTCAGGAAAACAGAAGATCCCATCTTTGCCCCTTATTCCAGTTAAAACCAAAGCCCCTTTTTAGCAATGGGGACTCGATTTCATTGGAGAAATCCATCCACACTCCAGTGCGCAGCACAAATGGATCCTAACTACTATTGATTACTTTACAAAAAGGGTGGAAGCTATTCCCACAAGAAATGCAACCGTTTCAATAGTAATCAATTTTTTGGAAGATAATATTTTATCCAGGTTTGGTTGTCCCCGGAAAATAGTCACTGATAATGCACAAGCATTCAAGTCAATGGCTATGGTAAATTTTTGCCTAAAATATAATATCATACTAGGACACTCAACAGCTTACTATCCAGAAGGAAATGGTCTGGCTTAATCATCCAACAAAATCCTGATTGCCGTGATAAAAAAGGTCCTGACAAAAAACAAGAAAGCATGGCATATCCATTTAAAATATGCTCTATGGGCCAACAGAATAAGAACTAAAAGAGAAATTGGGATTTCCCCTTTCCAGATGGTATATGGCACTGATGTCATTTTACCAATAAATATTTCTCTGCCAATAATGAAACTCTGGCAAGATTCAAATGAAGAACCCAATGACGTTACCAGGAGAATAAACCAACTAGTCGAAGTTCAACAAAATAGGGCCAAAGTAAATGAAAGGTTGCAAAGGTATCAGGATAAAATGAAAGCCTTATTCAATTAGAAAGCGAAAGATAGAGGATTCCTCCCTGGCGACTTGGTCTTAAAATGGGAAGCTACAAAAGGAGACGTTGGAAAACATGGCAAATTTGATCCAATCTAGTCCGGTCGATACAAAATTTCGGCCTTGGAAGGAAAAAATGCTTGGTTACTAGAAAACTTGGATGGAAACATTCTTAATGCCCCTGTAAATGGGAGGCATCTTAAACACTTCATGCAGTAATGTGTTTCTAAATCACCATTGTACATATCGTTTTGTTTTAAAATAAAAAATAAAAATAAA